>PQWD01009948.1:0-213903 GCA_019425675.1 Leucinodes orbonalis | reverse complement strand
ATTTTTATTGGTATATATAATGCGTATTTTACAAAAATAAAGTTTGTATGTTTATCCGTTGTTTAGTACTCATAGTACGAAATTCTCATCAAAATGAGGGCTAGCTGGCTTTGTGTAAATGTTGTTTGATATTTATTGTATTTATGATTTGATGTAGTAGGTATGATTGTAGGTTTTTTATCATGAAATATCCACTAAGAAAGAACCTGCCAGCAGCCGTGATTTAGATACTAACGGCTGAGTAAGAGAATATGTAGAGTTTAAGTCTGGGGATTGAAGTTAGGGTCGGTAGAGTAAGGTTGTGTAGATTCAAAAGCTTGGCTCTACATAAGATCTAATATATATTTCACAAGGCAAAATTTATACCATATAAGTTATATGGTCGTCTTGGCAACATTTTACATGTAATGTTATTGGTGGAGTTTTTCTGTTTTTTCGGAATGACTTATTGCTGTTGGCTGCAGATGGCCTTTACAACTTAACCAGTCAAGTGGCAAGCGCAGATCGCTCTCTGCCTAAAATTGGTATGATAAGTTCTAACGATCAGTCAAAGTAGGTCCTTTTTTAACTTAATTCAGTAAAAAAATATATACATGATAATTAGAGCAGATTAATCAATATGTCCTACTTTAATTAACAATTAAAAATTGTTACATTTTTTGTTCTATTTTTGGCTAACACGTGCTGGTTTTTTTAAACTCATTGTCCAAAAAATTGTGATACGGTAACTGTCAACACAAAAACGACTCATGTCTTCTTATGCTATGTAGGAAATGATTCTAACACGCTGCCTGCCAACCTACGAGTACCTACATCCGTGCTAAAAATAGATTTATAATTATTGATTACGTTTTGTTTAATTATGTTTTGCCAGGACGAGAAAATAGTTGTTTCATCATCATCAGCTCATTAAACGTCCCCACCGAGGGGCACGAGCCTACCGTATAGGGTGATTAGGCCTTAGTCGTCCACGCGGGACCAGTGCGGATTGGACGACTTCACACACAACCTTCGAATCTATTCGCAGGCGTGCATAAAGGTTTCCTCACGATGTTTTCCTTCACCGTAAGAGCGTCGGATAACGTACATATATTTTCGAAAATTCGAAAATACATTGGTACGTGTCGGGATTTGAACCTCAGCCCTCCCGGTAGGAAGGCGACAGTCCACACCACTGAGCCACCGACGCTCATTGTATGATTATAATGAATACATATTATATGTACAAGAATAAACAAACACACAATTAACACACAATTTCGTAATCTAATATAAATATGGAATTCAAGTACCTGATAGTCAAGTACATAACGTCCCCACCGAATGGCACGGGCCTACCCGTAAAGGATGTAAAGGCCTTAGTCGTCCACGCGGGCCCACTTCACGCGCAATCTTCGAATTTCTTTTTATGCGTAGGCAAGTTTCCTCACGATGTTTCCTCCACCGTAAGAGCGTCGGATAAACGCACATAATTTCGGAAGTTCGAAAAGGCATTGGTACGTGGCGGGATTTGAACCTACACCCTCAATAACGTAAGGCAACAGTTCATACCACAGAACTAATGATACTATTTTAGTTTTGTGGTTTACACCAATGAGCCACCGTCGCTGTTCGAATCTCTGTAGATATGTTTTCGGGAAGTGAACATTTTCTATTTAATCGTTATACAATATTGTTTGATATCAAAGTTTTATTTTTTATATAACAATTGACTAGCTCCACTTATAACAAATTGATGTTAGATTAAACCTTATCTCGCGGAAAAGACAACCTTCGACGAGGTAAATTAGTCACACGTAGGGCTGGCACTGTCAAAACTTTTTCGGTTGACCGAAAAAGTTATAGCGAGTCATTTTGTGCATAGGAAAGCACATTAAGTCCACTACTTTACTTTTGTAACACCACTACTTTCCCTACTTTCTTCGTTGGTTTCTTGTAGTTTCGCAAAATCTCCCTGTTTCGCTTTTCTCCCTAAATATATACTAGATTACCATTCTCCCCGTAACGTCCTAAGCCGAGGTTTGAACCCGTTCAATAGTTTTTAACGCTGAGTGTACCAGGTCTTCCCGGTGAAGCTGCAATGATCAGTAGCAGTCAGAAAAAACGAAATTAATGGCTGGTATGAGCAATAATGGGCAAACTATTAGACTATTTTATATTACCGTAATCATTGTATCGACCCTGATTGGTCGCAGGTCAAATATCGCCACAAGTAGGCGAATGCGTGACTGAATATGTCAAGATCACCTCAAACACGAAACACGGGTAGTTCTGAAGTTGAGCTTTGAGTTTACTAAGATACATATTAACTTAAATGTCACCGCAGTAATTTGTATCCATCAGACATCAATTTTCTATTGTCTGTTGTTTTATGCTGGTTAACCCTAAATTCATTAACACACTTGAAAAAATGTTTCTCATTTGCTAAAGTCATTTATAACTCAATTGATAGACGAACATATTAGTTCGAAAATACCAGGGTTAGCCTCATTGTTCATTTATCTAACTGTATCTACTCCATAAAAACAAGACTGGATCAGTTTATATTAACAATTAGCTTTATTCGTACTTCGGCTAAGATTACTAGTGACTATACAGTTATCACGAATTTAGCCCACACTGCAGTTTATAATTTAAAACACGTTCACACGTTAAATCAAAATGACCAGTAATTTTACAAGTTACTCCACTGTTGAATCTGGAAAATTGTTAAATGAAAAGCATAAAATAGGGAAAAACTGAACGAATGAACGACCCATCTGAATATATTTTGACTTGACGTACATTTTAACGAAATGAAGGATTTAATGAATTCATAATTTCGTTATAGACACAACAAACAATGAACAATAAAAAAACAAGACCTAAATACCAACAATCAACAATGAATTCGGTGTTTACCGATTTGTATCACAGCTAACGTTACCCGTTCTCGAATGATTAATATTTCCGCGTACGCCATGGCCACGTTCGATTCATACCAATCGCGAAATTAATTGATAGCTTTATAGTTGTAATTCAATTAAAATGTAATAACATAGAGATTGCATGCAATTATGCAGTTAAGTTGTTCGGCTTAACAATGGATTATGATGGCAACGGTGATTTAATGAACGCGTTCAATGTTGACTGAACTTTGTGTTGTAAACCGATTAGTTGATTGTTATACAAACATCGCGTCTAGCCGTCAAAAATGGACCGCCAATATTATGCCAAAATCATTAAAAAACGTCGATAAGACTTTTGTACATACTTAAATGCAATCCCTTGTTTATGTTAATTATTAAAATTTAGGGCCTTTTATAAACCATCTATATAAAAGGAGTGCCTTCAAGTGCTAGGTAATGTTTTAAATTAAATTTGAGTAGTCGTTCTACTTTATAATGCATACCTTTATGCATATTTTTGAAAACCACAAACTCCTTTTTTAGAATTCTTGAAATAATCAAACCATTAAGGAACAGTTTTTATTTTTATTTTAAACACAGCGAAATTATTCAGTTCATTTCTAGTGTAGGGGATTTTATTTTTGACAATATTATAATATTCATTATAAAAGGTTTTTATATTTTATTTTCACCTAGATACTACACAAACATAATTTTAATATGATAACGGCTCATCGGCAATTAATATGGTCGAATCATTTGTCGGAATACTAAACAAATGTGTGTAATATGCATAACATTAAAACTTTAATTAACAACACAGGATATAAAACCGAAAATAAAATTAACAAAAGCAATATAAACAAAACAACATTGACACTATTTACCAATCTTGGTATTTTATTGTATAATATTACATTTATACATATATTAAAAAAAAGATTAAAAAAAAGAGAAAGAACTCTCCCATATTCCTATATACGCAACGTCCATAGTTTGCATGGTAATTCATGAATATATTTTCATTAATTTATTCTGTTATTTAATTATATAATTGCCACGAAATAATGTTATTTTGCAAAACAAGAACGGACCTGTTTGTACCGATATAAATTGTATTTTCGTGCGTGCATTTGCTACGGTATTAAATTTGTTTACACATTTAAATATTATTCGTTGGTTGAAACATTACTGATCTTATGGTTAACTCGACAATCACCAATATCCTCTGAATTAGAAAGGGCATTTTTTTTATTATTACATAAAAGCATCCAGACCGATACAAAAGATATATTCATGCACACCAATGTTTGTACTGCACGGGGAACGAACCCGAAACCCTTAGCGTAATAACCGACTTATCAACCATTACACCACATCGTCATACCAGCAAATGCGTCTGTATCCCATTTTCAGGGACTAATACTTTTATTATAGGAGCCAATTTCTCATTTCTATATACATAGGTACAGCGAACACTCATAACCGGTCAATAAGCTTATTCTGTACCTACGCAAATATATACATATTTGGTCTGGTTAGGTTAGACTCGTGACCCCAAAAAATTATTATAATTTTTATTGTTAGGTTTTAATTTGAATACATACTAATTAATTAAAGAAAATCAATTCGTAACTTTAAATTGATCCTATATTTATTTTCATATAGTTATGCGATTTAATTTTATTTCAATTTAGTAGGGATTTCAATATTTAAAGTAAATAATTTGTTTTGATAAAGAACAAACACGAATACACACAAACATATGTTTAACGATACACCCAGGGTTTCGGGTTCGATCACCGGGCAGTACAAATATTTGGGTGCATGAATATTGGTCTGCCCGTTATCTATGTATAATATGTATTAACAGAAGTATGTTTATCCATTGTTTCTATATTACAGGCTAATGCTTCGCTTGGGGCTAGATAGCGCTGCGAATGTCTTTGGCTATTATTTATAAGGCTAGGCTCATTTCTCGGAGTCTATATGAAAACCAGCTTCCTTTTTGGTTGATTTTAGGTCTGGATGGCGATCATTGCCAAGGCTTATGCCGACGCTGTTGTGGTCACGTAGACACTGCGGAAGGTAGCACAATGTTGTTTATAACGAGTCACGTAATTATATCAAACAAGGGCCGAAGTAATGTTAGGAGTGATACAGTTATGTGTTTTTTGTTGAGCTTATTCGAGCTTAAAGAACGAATAAAGGTGGTTTGTAACTTGTCTGGATACCTAAACCTTAGAAAAACCATGGTTAATTACTAATACTCTGACGTCTGCGCGTCGGTGACTCAGTGGTGTGGGCTGCCTTACAACCTGGAGGGTTCAGGTTCGAATCTCGCCACGTACGCTACGTAATAACGTAATAGTGTGAGAGCACACCTACGATGAAATTCAAAGGTTGTCGGTGAAGTTGACCAATTCGTACTGGGCCCATATGGACGACTAAGGCCTATACACCTTATACGGGTGGGCTCGTGCCCCTCGGTGGGGACGTATATTAAACTGATGATAAACCAAATATTACTGAATAAACATAAGATTATATTTTAATAACTAGACGATTGTAAATGTTGTTATTTTTTTATATTTTTTGACGATAAATAAATGCTTTTTAGAAACTTTATTGAATAAATGATTTTGACTTTTTTATTAAAATTAAGTCGAGATTTTCTCGGATGGTATTTTGTCGCCAAAATAGTTACGGGCAAGCAGAGTTGCAAAAGAACTTCTTTCTTCAACCTATTGCAGTACCTAGACATGAGTTTCCACCATTTTGCGCCTGATAAGAACTTATAGTGTGAACATTTTTCCTGAGTCTTTAGAGTTAAATATGAATAAAATCCCCCAACTAGAGCTACCTTTAATAGAACTGTATTAATTTCCACAATTTATTTCACAAGCTCTTAGCTTTTCAGGGAGCTCCCGTGTTAGAGTCGGGACTTATAACAAACAAAACACGAAGGGCTAGATAACTTGTGTTTAGCAACATAAGTCTTAATCACAGGAAAGTTACGGATCATTTTAATAAGGTGATTTTCGAAAACCATTTTCCTTATTATCACAAGGAAAAAGCGAACGGAACAGCATTTCGAATGGTAATTATAGGGGACGGGATTTACTCGAGACTTCGTGCTGGATAACTTCATGGTGTTAAGTAACATTAGCATAACTCGGGTATAACCAGAAACAGTTCTTTCATTCACTTGTGAAATGGGTTTTTCTTCCTTATGAATAAGGTAAATAAAGGAGCGTCAAGTTAAATTCAAATCGTTTAAGTATTTTGTACTAATTTAACAGTCATCATCAGCGGCATCAGCTCCTGTAACGTGCCGACCCGTAAAGAGTATATAGGCCGTAGTCGACCACGCAGGCCCAGTGCGGATTGCCCGACTTCACGCACAACCTTTGATCTCTGCGCAGCGTGCGCAGGTTTCCTTACGTGTTCCTTCAACTTAGGAGCATAGGATAACGTAGATATATTTCGTGAATCCAAAAGACATTGGACGTGGCAGATTTGAACCTGCGTTCTATAGTTCCGAAGTCCACACCAATGAGCTACCTTTTGTCTTCCTTATCCTTTTATCTTTGAAATGGAGATAGTTATAGGGATGTAATTACATAAACTATTTGGTTCTTTTTTGTACTTTAAACGCGACTTTATCTGCCTAATACATTTTTGGAAATCTTAAATTTTGTGCAACTCTCCGCAAATTACTACGGGTTCTTTGACTCCGTTGTTAAACCAACCGAGTTTTCCTGAATACATTGCCAGCGAAGGCGCAAAAAGGGGGAGACCTATGTCCAGCATAGGTTAAAGAGAGAGCGAGAAAGCGCGAGCAAAAGCTAGTAGAGTACTTAAAAAAACTCTTGTAAAGTTCCGGGTAACGTATTTCTAAGAACATGAAAATACTTAAATCCGGCGAATACGCCCACTACTCTTGTTAAATATAAGTAGTTGAACACAGAAAAAATACTTTGAGTACACCTTCCCACATTTTTTTATCATCATTACTAACCACTTTTTTCTAACTTTAAAAACCTCTTATCGTAGGGCCAAGGCCGCTGTCATTAAAATTTAAGTCATCAAGTCAGCAATGATGGATAGCACTAGTCTCCGCACCGTACGCACCGTTATGAAGGTTGCCGCTACGTCTGGACAAATATTTTGTAATAAATAAAAGTGTAAGATACATACAGACAGTATTTATTTTTAGGTGGTATACTCGATACTGAGTCGTCTCGGTAAGTACTACCGCAGTGCCAGATATCGTCCCGTGAATTGGATGTTTTGAATTTTGTGTTTCGGGATGAGGGCATTGTAGCTAGTGAAATAAGCGGGTATAAAAGCCCTAACATCTGCTGTCTCGGGTCACGGGCGCAATGATGAATTGATGGAGAATACTAGCTATTTGTCAGTTGTTGATCTCCATCAATGCCATCTGCCATGATCAGACGTATCACTTACCATCAGGTGAGCGGCCTGACCGTCCAGTTCAATTCGTAACATAATAAAAATGCAATAAATTAGTGTCGCTCAGAAAACCTTTTATAAGGGAAAATAAGTCTAGGCTATTTTTTATATGATTCAGGGAACTTAAAAGCTTAAAAACATAGGTACATCAAAAAATAGTTTATACCGCTTCGTTGGCTGCTGCTACAGCACGCGTGCTTCGCTCGCGCCTTTTTGTGACGTTCTAACTTAACTTATAAAAGATAGGTATATCTCTATAAGTCTGGTCCCAGTTCAAAAAAAATTGTAGTTTACTGTATTAAACTTTATTATATATTTTTTTTTTACTTTAAATTGTCATCAAGACCCTTTGTATTGATTCACTTTAAGATGTTGGTCATTATTGCTCAATGTAGTCTGATATAAGCATGGTCACCCAACTTAATGACTAACAATGTTAATCCGTCTGGTTAAACGTTATAGTCAACGACATGGCTTGTTATTCTTCAGCCATTTAATTGAATTCCGGGATTTAAGGCCTAGACGTCCAATTGGCTGGCTAATATAACCAAGTGGCGGCGACAAATACATAAAACAAATCATCACCTTAACTCATGCAACAGCTTATCCTGTTAAATAAATATTATAATAGGGGAACTAATTGGCGTGTAGATTGTATCTGCGCCCGCGCAGGCCTTGTCAGGAAGGAAACGATCGGTCGATTGGGGCTCACGGCATAACCTGAGGCCATGCCGGAACGTTACGCTCCTAAAATGGCAAATCCATTACAAATTATTATCTTTTTGTTGCACTAAGTTGGTTCAAGTTTAGCTGATGTTCAGATGTTTCCGGGTCAGCGCGTTTAACGCCCGCTTCCGACTTAATTTTAATGCCTTAGATGATTTGGTTAAGTCCACTCTCGGACCCTCGGCCCCAAGAAAATTAAGTGACCATAGCTAATTAAGTAATAATAATAAATAAATAATCACTGACATTCACACAGCGCCATCTAGTCCCATACTAAACAACTAGCCTATAGTATGTGTACGAAACAACGTACAAATATAATTATATATATTTTTTGTATAACAAACAACATTTATTCAAATAAATCTGTTACAGTTACTTTTGAATCGTCAATTGTTATTTTTATGACTCTACCACTGGCTCGGAATAAGAAGGATATTCGAGAAAAGCCGGCAAAAAACTCGACAGTCTCTCTTTTAAACTTTATATATCATTGGTTATAGAGTTTTATCATATAATTACATGTAACTTTACAATAATTTATTACAAAGATTTTGTAACTGGAACACTATGTGCAAGACCTCACATCCTATCCGATAAATATGCCTCTATTGTATAGTAACCTTTCTACATGAGGATTTTTTAAATTCTTACAATAAAAAAGCAATTATAAACATTAAACATACATATTATACAAAGAAAACACCTAGATCAATACAACCAGACATGTTTATGCAAACAAATGTTTCTACTACCCGGAGATCGAGCCCGGCATCCTTGGTGTACTAGCCGACATCTCAACCATTATACATTAGAATTACTTGATTGACAAAAGTGCATGCATACGAAACGTGAAAGACCAACGGCCTCAAAAGCCCCGCCTCAGTGACGTATAATAAGACGCGTCACATATTAAATATCACAGTAATGTTACGTCACACCAAAACTCGTCTGCTAAACTGTGACTCACTCGACACCTCGCGCTGTTAGCTCAGAGCAGGGGATTACCTGCGATTTAGGAAAAGTACAGTGTCTTTTAAACGTTTAATGGTGCGGAATTTTGGATCCTAAGAAACGATTTTGTCGTACGCATTGACGTCACGTTCATGTGGTTTCCTCATTAAAAGGCTTAAACAGAAATACCCAAGCGTTATTGTATAACTGCCCGTATAGCGTACTTAGTGATAAAACAAATACAAAATACTTTCAATACGTATTACTTAGTTGTTTATTGTTTTATATAAAGGTACACTCAGTGGTTTGGATAGTGGCCAAAACTTATAGACCCTATAATAGAACACAGCAACCTTGAAAGGGGTACTTCTCTAAAATAAACATTACTTATGAATTATTTGTATAATTTTTTCTACTTAAGCTGTAATATATATATGACCTTAGATTTTACGATAATAATAACAAAGAAAGTATTTTTTGCTAACTTTTTTCAGTGACTGAGTGCTAAACAATCGAAGGGCTTAAATTTAAAACGTGCCTTTTTTATTTTATACCGTTACAGTTATTTATTTCCTTAGTTATGTTTAAATAGCAAATTTTATGCGAAAGTACATACTCAAGGTCGTGTACTGTATAAATTAAATTTTAAGGTCAATATTTAATGCACAGGTACGTTTATTATTACTTTTTTAATTTAAAGGTAGCGGAGATTACATTTTACAAATAGCAGCGGTGAAGCAACAAAATATAAAAGTAAAAAATAGGTCAAAAAGTAGCAGTGCTGTTTCTCTACACATAACCTTATATATATCTAAGTATCTCCAACCCATCTGTCAAGCATGGAGGTAATGACAAAACCACAGACATCCGAATAACAATTAGACTGGACAAGCCGCCAAGTTTATAAGCAGTCCCAGTGTCGCAATTACTTTTCAATTCTTACCTGTGAAAAGATATTATATTTCTTGGTAAATTTTACTGATTCACTGCGATGATGGCATGTTACAATTGCACAGAATGGCATTTTGGAAAAAAAACGGTAATTTCTTCTAAAATTCGTGCGTCTTCATTCGTCTCACGGAGCGTAAACTATAGCCAGTGTATGCTCGTTGAGCATACATTTGTCGCACTTTTTAACGCGGCTTGCCCCATCTCCTGTATTGGGAAATCTGTGGACAAAACCCATCTCTATCGGTTGATGAAGGTGCCCTAAGTCAAGCATTTGACTGTCATACGCTTTTGAATTGAAAAAGTAAGGACAAGTTTGTTTCACGTTCAGTTAAATTTGATAGGATTTATGCAGCTGTTTAAATAACCTACTTTTGTATTAAATTCTGTACGTTGTATAGATTTTAAAGCTTCATTTTATTTTTACTATATTTTTGCTGAAATATGATGAAAAAGGTTGTGAGATGAGTGTGTTTTGTTGTAATTTGATTCCCTAACAGTTTTTCGACTCAACGAATTACCGCAAACGTAAAAACTAATGACAAGCTAACGAGCAAGCTAAATACTAACGTGTTATTTTTCTTTTTTATTCACCAATGAGGTTTCGTACACAATGATAATGCAATAACGCTTTGAAAGTGACGGATCTCAGGCGATAATTTGTTCCGATAAAAAAGGTTTAACCGTGAAGAAAACTAAAATATGTCCTGTTGAGACGTTCTAGAAAATTCTTCACCGTGTTCTCGCGAAAGTCACAGTTCAATGGGTTTGGCCTTGGTTTGATCCCTAATTGTATACAGTTTATGATTTTTTTATACTTAGTCATCATTGTGAATTTCGTATAAAATTTTTATTCAATGACTTTTATTATTAACTCAATCAATGTAGCTGAGTAACAGAGTACTTGGATTTAAGAGATTTAAAAGCATAAAAACCTCTTTTTATTATTTGTTTATTTTAGGTTCAGTTATACAAATAAATAGAGCGTCGGTGGCTCAGTGGTGTGGACAGTCGGCTTCCTACCGGGAGGGCTGAGGTTCAAATCCCGACACGTACCAATGTATTTTCGAATTTTCGAAAATATATGTACGTTATCCGAGGCTCTTACGGTGAAGGAAAACATCGTGAGGAAACCTTCATGCACGCCTGCGAAGAGATTCGAAGGTTGTGTGTGAAGTCGTCCAATCCGCACTGGGCCCGCGTGGACGACTAAGGCCTAATCACCCTATACAGGTAGGCTCGTGCCCCTCGGTGGGGACGTTTAATGAGCTGATGATGATGATGATGATGATACAAATAAATACTAAAGGTGTGGACGGAGATAGATTAAAGAAAGAGAATGATATATAATCACAGTGTAGTTTTTGTATGCTGATAATAGCTAAATACAGCATTTACTTAGTCAATACATAGTTACTAAAAGTAAAATTTAAACAAGTTACAATTTTATTTTCTTTAAAAAAGGTTTAAATCCGCTTCGTATTTTGATAAAGGTATTAATTTCAATTAATTCATATTTATACGTACCTGAATGATTGTCATGTCACACCTTAGTTCTACCAACTTCATGAGATCGCGACGGCATAACCTTGCCCAAAATTGTAAATAATACGTTTTATTTACCGTTTCTTTCACGCACAGCGCTCAATGTCTTATACCAAATGTACTGTATGAGACTAGTTTTAATAATATTTTTTTCGAGCAGCTCTGTGTTATATTCTTCGGAATATCTGATGTACGTCGATGGTAGATGTTTTACTGATGGCAAGAGACCATTTACCACGTGCTGGGCTTAATTTCTAATTTCATAAATAAATACAATCAAAACTTCAAATTAAATATATCATCACACAATGTGTTTGGTTGTTTTTCATCAACAATCTAAATGAGACAAAAACATTTGACAATACAATTATCACCACAGAAATGTTGTCACCGTCACGGATGTCCTACGCTGAAGGTAATGTGTTAGGGCATACCGAAACTGAATACGAGTTATAAACAAGCGGCAAGATAACATGGACTTGCCCAGATTATGTTAATTACACTAAACAATTTCCGTGTAAACACATCACACAAGACACAGACAAACGATGACTGTTGAGGTTAATGATGTAAAAAGTATAGATTCGTGATATGCTTACAAAACAATCGAACAAAGTGTTCCGAATCCAGCGACAGCACACTTACACATATTTCGAATGGCGTACATTTACCTAAACTAAAGCCAACAACTGGCGGTTCGTTTTTGGGGCATGGGTGGCGTATCTACCTTTAAATTTTATTTATATTATTTTATTTATTTATTCAATAACAATGTTCATTGTTGAAATTACAATACAAATATATACCCAACAACAATTCAATGCAATACAATAAATTCAATTAGACAGTACATAAACACAAACATTATTTTAATTGATCCATATATTTTTTATATATTTATTGTAATTGTAATTATTATTCCATTATTAAATTAAAAAATATTATTACAATTCATCAATACTGTAGAAGCACCCCTCTAGCAAAAAATTCTTAAGCTTATGTTTAAAAGAAATGTCATAGACCACACTTTTCAGTTCCAGCGGAAGTTTGTTAAACAATCTAAGGGATTGATAATTTGAGCAGTGTTTATATATACAAAATATCATTGGTTGAGGGTAAGTACCTGAAAATGTTATTGTCATGTTATTGGTAGTGTTTCAACATATTTCAAACTCTCTGCAAAAATCCCAATATCAGTCACTGACAGTAAAAATTAGCTTTTTTTAACATCATCATTATCATCATCAGCTCTAGGCTCGTGCCCCTCGGTGGGGGCATTTAATGAGCTGATTATGATGATGATGATACATAGAAAACACCCAGACCAATACAAATAGATATCTTCATCCACACATAAGTAAGTACTGCCCGGGGATTGAACTTGGAACCCTTGGTATGATAGTCAACTTCTCAACCATTACACTACATAGATTGTAATGGTGTCGTAATGTCAAGAAATTTAGTGGAATTGGAGCCCTGAGCTTATCGGAATCGAAGCTTTAGAAGTGGGCCGTTCATGTCTCCGGGCAGTCTGACGAATGACGATAGCAATTTGAGTCGAACCGCAGAACTAGTTTTATACAAGGTATAATAGACTAATAGACGATAAGGTAATAGTTGGTAAAGGTTGTTTGAAGTAATTTCAGGTTACACTATTTGTATAGTATATTTTTAGTCAAAAACCTCCTAAGACTTCAAGAAAGTAACAAAGTCACACCTTCGATAATAAAGTCATACCTTTCATTTTAAGAGCTGACTTCTCTTAAGGTAGGTATGACTTTTAAGTTATAACTTTCATACAGTAAGGTAATCCACTGCTCTTTCCTTGTTTTGACGGTTTTATGCCTTCATATACAGAAGGAGTACTTCAATCTTAGTGTGGTAATCGCTAACATATACCACGAGCCAATCTTCCCATAAATTTGCAGTGCGGAAAGTCCTGGTCCTGCAGTGGGCTGTTATAGGCTGATAATGACACAAAAGGATGCTCCACAGGCTTATAAAGTTCCCGTGGGTCGTAGGTTAATTCTAGAAACCCTCTGATAAATGCATTATCCTTTATTCAGTTAAAAATCAGGGCGACCTTTGATGAAATATATCACGATGTAGACTTTACTAATGTAATTGGTGTCCATGTCACTAGTTGAATTATCCCCGAGTTCCGGCCAAGGCGGCAGCTGCACGAAGTGCCGGCATAAATAATAACTTAGGGTTTTCACACTTGTAAAAGATTGATAGATTTTTTTTAATATTATATTGGAGGCATGGCTGTATAAAATGTGGGAGTTTCGCTGACAATAAAAGTCAAATTCGGACCATTTTTGTATGACAAGCAACAAATACATTGGGCTCGCACCTGTCAACAGGGTCAAGAAAATAAACTGGAAATAAAATGGCTTGCGTATTAAAATGGTGCAAAAACCACTTCGGTTTTTTATTTAAAGGTAAAAATACAGATAGTTAGGTATAGTAAATTTCGTAAATGAACAATTCGACTACGTGCCTATTTCTAGTTAAAACACTATTATTTTTAGTAATATACCAAAAATAATGTAATGTAATAATGCATTAATAATGACATGTTAGCTGTCATTTCGGTGACAAATTTTATGTATTATTAACAATCTGTCCGTACTTTTTTAAATATCCATGTTGCTAACTAATAGCCGAATGTAATAACGCCACCCATCATTAACACTCGATCCTACCATAGAACAACGTATTTATGACCTCTTTAAGGTCTCTGCCTTAAGTTATCGTTGGTAGTTCTGAACTGTAATTACCTACGTGTAAATATTTTTGACGACCCATTCGGTATAGCGGTTATAGACGTCGACTACTACACTGTTTATAAATTGCTCGGGTTCGATCCCCGAGCAATATAAACAGTGTGTGCATGAACATGTCTGTTTGTAATGGTCTAGGTGATTTATATATGTATGTATTTACATATATATATATATATATATATATATATATATATATATATATATATATATATAATATATATATATATATATATATATATATATATATATATATATATATATATATATATATATATATATATATATATATATATATATTAGTTTGTTTTTCCATTGTTTAGTACGCATAATACACTGTGTGAATTAATTTATTATATATAGAATCTGATGTTTTATAAGTTTATACTTAAGTTATCATTATATTTGTTTTCATTACTTGAAAATATATGAATATACACCTAGAAAGAATCCATCGTGAGCTTAGAACTCCTACGTTAGTCATAAAAACAACGCATAAATAATATTGTTTGTTTACGGTTAACAACTGAATTGACAGTTCGGTAATCTATAGCCAATTTGAAAGCTGTCAGCCCTGCGGAAATTGCAACTGGTCGGAAAGATATCATACTAATATTATCTCCGGTCGTGTCGAACAGTTTGCGTTTAATAAAAATAATGCTGTTGCAATTTTATCATAAAATTTGTTAATATTATGTCCTTTTGTAAGGCTCAGAGGACTTCTTTCAGAACATTATTTTAAAACCACAACGATATGAGTACCTTTATAGATACAACAATAACAATTGATGTTTATTATGACCTCATTCCTTGCAGTTAAATGGTAAAATGGATATGTTTTAATAGGTTTCTTTATTAATAGACCACACTTACTATAAAAAAAGTGTTCTAATGTCGTTTTTTTAAAAAGGATAACCTGTTCGACTAACCTACTCCATGCTTCAGTATTGAGTGCTATTTACGATACTACCTTGTTCTCAAGGGAAACGACCTGAAATTTTTGAAGTGTCACTTTACTAATAGTG
This sequence comes from Leucinodes orbonalis, assembly GCA_019425675.1. Lineage (NCBI taxonomy): Eukaryota > Metazoa > Arthropoda > Insecta > Lepidoptera > Crambidae > Leucinodes > Leucinodes orbonalis. The sequence goes on along the minus strand of PQWD01009948.1, from coordinate 198,555 downwards.
AATGGATTTTCCATAATCTTCACACTAGAAGGCATGGACATAGATACCTGGAAAAGATAAGGCGTAAAAAGAAAGCGCATTTGAAAGAGTTGTTTATCATCCGTGTAGAAACAGATGTTAAAAAACAAACCTATTTAATTGCCTCCAATTTTAGTTAATAAATGTGTTTCAACTGAACATTAAAATGACATTTCATTATGCAACAGTCAAAAGAAGCGATGCCGAATTATACAAGCGTATTTTTCTCTTATCGTGTACTATTTAGTACAGTGCGGGGCTGTGGCCCAAATGCTCTGTCCAAATAATATTAATTATAATGTATATTTATTTATTTTCGAAAAAAAAGTTGGACCACAGGTCTTTATTAAGGGCAGTTATCGAGCTATCAAAATAGCTTGGAATGCAGCACCTTTTTTCGTGGGAAAGAGTGTTCCGTGGTCCAATAAATTTTAATAATATTGCCTACACAAAAAACCTCAACTGCATCTTTATGTGTGAATAGAAAGGTTTATAAAATTTCTTTTCAGTATCAAATAGGCATTGAATTTACAGTGGCAACTATAAAACACGTAAGAAACGTAAATCGCGGATAGGCTCGCCCGGTGGGTGTTCTGAACATACAATGTAAATAAACTAAGCATAGTAATTTTAGTATCATTCATAGATCCCTTGTTTCTTTGTTTTCTTTTGGCTGAAATATGTGATTGTATGTCTAGGATGAGCGCCCTTTTTTGGCACTGGTGCATCGCGCCTAATAAGTCAACAAATTCATGTAATAAAAAACACTAGAAAAAATCACTTATTTGAATTTGTATCGTAAGTCACATTTAGATATTAATTAACAGTTTCGTATGAAATTCCGTTAGCAATGATACTCGTATTTACCTTCACAGCTTCAATTAAACAAAAGATCGTCTTAAATTATTATCAAAGGAACCCTAAAAGAGGATAAGCATCATATTAGAGAACTTCATCTTTAAAACAAGTACTTAGCGAATGGCAATTCGTGTATTATTACTAAATCAGTTTATTTTAAATGTCAGCAAATAAACAAAAACCTATCGTATTTTTCATGTTTTGAAACCTAATGTCATCTTTAATTACAGGAAATCACTCATTAATATTTTAAATAGTTTTATTTAGTAGATACCAGTTTTCATGGTTTTGTTTTTTTTCATAAGGAGGCAAATCCGTAAAGATACCAAAGATGCATACCAAGAAACAGGTGATACCAACTGATAGGAGTAACGAGAACAGATCAACCTTTAAGATTAAAATTTAATATCGAAAAGGAAGGGGGAATTTCGGATCACCTATTGAGTATCACATTTTTTCGAAACTCTCATTGTTTTAGGTTTTCTTTGATGGCATAGTATTACCCCAGTGGGCCGGTCACTTTGCTTTCCTTATGTGAGCTTAAATAATGTCTACCAAGGTGCCATTTCATCTAACATAAATAAGCGATTCTGTCGTTTGCGACGCTAATAATTAAGCTGACATGCTGTGACAGCTTATAACTAAGGTGAAAGTATATTCATGTTTTCATAGATTTAAGATTATAATTGTATGGTGTTTGATTTGTTAGATGTCCTAAGTAAATAAATCTATGTAGATTTTCAGACCCAGTAGCCTATTTAAAATAGCATGATGTTTTCCCAAAGTACAATTTGGATATACATACCTACATCATGATTAAAAAAATATATTTATTTTTTTATTTCCTAAACTAAATAGTACACAAACGAGTAGGTAACTACCTTATGGTCAGTGATATCACTAGCCAAAGATACACCTGCCTCCGAAATGTTTTTTTTGCCAACCGTTTGATCTACTTTTTATGCTATTGCGGGCAAACGAACATTCGACTAATCAGATGGCAAATGACGCCGTATAGGAAAACCAGAGGGCAAAGAAATACGTTTCGTCCTTTTAAATGGTAATACGCTTTCAAAGAATATTTGAGATGGTAATTCCACAGTTTTGTCGTATGTGGTAAAAAGTTTGGACAATAGCGTACGGTAGAGGTCTTCTATTCATCATGATGTACGATGATGAAAAGTGGCGACAGGAACTAGTTTGAATAATTCTTCCGAACACTCCCCGTGATAAATGCGATAGAAGATGCTTATTGTAGTATGCATCACTCACACATGTAAGAATTGTATATTCTTACATCTGTGTACCACTGTACAATATATACCATACATTGTAGAACTTATATTCTGTGTTGAGGCTACATCCCTGCGAATTTTTTTCGAAGGTAGCAGGATCGTTGACGATTCGTGCTGCTCGTCTAGTATCTAAAAGCAAGTAAGATACGAGTACCTACGTAAATTATTAAATAATGTTATATTTACATGTTAAAGGCTGAAACTTTACTTTCGAAAATCATCCAACTTCAAAAAGTGTATTTTGGTACGTAAAACATTTGATTTGAATCTGAATCAAAAATGTATAATTCAAAAATAAATATATTATGTGACAGTAAAAAAAGTAATTAACAATTTATTGAGAATAAATGTACAAATTTAGATTCTGGCAATTGAAAAAATATGTATTTATCAGAATCCATAATTTAAACAAAAATATTGCGTGGTCACCTGTGCTCACATAACTTTTGTGATCAAATATAAATTCTAAGGTCAATGTAATAGTCCATAGATCAAAAGAGATCAAGGTGAAGGTCTGACGTGACCGAGCCAAGCGAGCCTGAGATAACATCGAGTTTTGTAGCACAAAGAGGTTGCAGTAGTCAATCAGTTTTATTATATTCAATAAAAAAAGGTTTTCCTCTTTAAATTATAATTAAATAATAATAATAAATATCCACTGACATTCACACAGCGCCATCAAGCCCCAATTAAAGAGTGAAGCCTGTATTGTGGGTACTAAACAACGGATACTTATATTTTTTTTTGTAAGTACATACACATTATACATAGAAAACAATAATTATAACATTTATTGCTTTGTGCGGTTTCCGGGACCTTTGGATGGCAAATAAAAAGGCCGCATATTTATGTAACTTGTAAATCCATATCGACTCCATATGAAGAACATTTATTTCAGATTACAACTGTTCTTTTGATTACAATATTGTTATTAGTACAAACACATGCAACAAAATAACACAAAAACAGTTCACCTCTGCATTCGACGACAGCAAACTAACGAAATGAAACTAATATTCGCATATTTTATGACCAGATAGACCGACGACATCGCTAGTGGAAGCTCAAACTTCGGATAGTCCAGTTACAAAATTAAATGCTTAATATATGTATTAAGAAATTCACATTCAGAACTCGAATAGGGCTTGATAGCGAAGCGACTAGCGCGTTTTGATAACCCCACCGACCCACATTAGGCCCGCATGGCTGGTTGTACGAGTTGGGGCCTAATCATTTGATTGCTATCCTGTGAGGGAAAGCCTGTGGCCTAATGTGGCACCTTATAAGTGGGCACAACAAATAAGTTGTTGTAAAAATGTATAGGTTAATACCAACGTTAAATAGTATATAAGTTGCACAAACTGACTTTAAAATGTTAGCAAACCCGTTATATTTTCCATGCATATAAACAAGATTTAATCCTATTTAATATTTGTACATATCTCAATTATTGTTAATGATCCATTAAGTAATCAGTAACATTTATAATGTTTGATCTGACACGGTGGTCAATTAACGAGAATTATAAGTGTTACAATTATTAAACCAAAACAACCCCATGAATACAAATAACCTTAGCGGTAACTTAATAGTAATTCACGACTTAGTGTTAATTGTAATAAAATGAAAAAATACACCAATACGTCTGAACCAGGTAGGGTTCCCAAATGCTGGCACCATTTCCACAAAGCATCGTCATCATTATCATTATTTGGGTACTTTCACATTCAACCAGCAGTTTTTCTACCGGTGAATATTTTTTACACTTTCTACCTGTAAGCAAAAAAATTTTCCACTTTCAACCGGCAACTTGAAAACTGAGATGAACTGAGAGAGAACAATTTTGAAATTTTATTCGCCTTTTATGGAGCAACATGGTTGATTTTCCAATGCAAAAATATTCTGATAGCTACTACTTTAAATTAACAGTTTTGTAACAAGTATAAAAATCATTGTTCTAAAAAGTACCAGGAGACAATAAATATTTAAGAGGTAAGAATTTCGAGAGTGGAGAGTTCAGGAGGTATCTTTTCTTGATCATATATAGTAAGATGACATCAAAGATGAAATTTTGAATGATTTTTTTAAAGTCATAGCTGTTCCGAAAAGTACCAGGAGATTTAAAAATATTTAAGATGTAAAAATTTCGAAAGCATAAATAAAAATAGATAAGGCATACATAAAAAAGGTAGGATGTGGGATTCGTTTGTTGTTCAATTGTAACATGCCATCATCGCAATGAATCAGTAAATTTACCAAGAAATATAATAACTTTTAACAGGTAAAGGTAAGGTAGGTAGGTGGTAGTCCAGTGTCGAAAAGAAATTGCGACACTACTACTACTACTACCTATAAACTTGGCGGCTTGTCCAGTCTAATTGTATATTCGGATGTCTGTGGTGTGGACTGTTGCCCTCCTACCGGGAAGGCTGAGGTTCAAATCCCGCCATGTACCAATGAGTTTACGAATTATCGAAAATATATGTATGCTAGCCAAAGCTCTTTCGGTGAAGGAAAACATCGTGAGGCAATCTGCGTACGCCTGCGAAGATATTCAAAGGTTGTGCGTGAAGTCGTCCAACCCGCACTGGACTCGCGTGGACGAATAAGGCCTAATCATCCTAAACGGGTAGGCTCGTGCCCCTCGGTGGGGACGTTTAATGAGCTGAAGATGATTATATAATCTTAAGATTAATTTTATCTTATTATCCTCCGCAACTCTTTCGTTCTCGAAGTTCTTACCTCTCTAATATTTATTATCTCCTGATACTTTTCGGAACAATGATTTTCATTTAAACAAACAAATGCTTCAACTTGAAAAAAAATCATCCAACAATCTTAAGATTGATTTCATGTTATTGTATTATAATATATGAACAACAAAATATACCGACCCCCTTTTTTACTTCGTTTTTTCATAGGAAATACAGTAGTAGCAGTAGTAGTAATAAAACACTTTATTGCTCACAAGTACACAAAAAAACTTTATTATTTTTTTCAATATATTATTGGTACCTGACCAAAGTGTGTTTAATTTTTCCTCTTATTAGTTCAGTTCATTTTATAGCGGATAGCGCGGCTTAACATTATATACAATAAAGTTACGGAATAAAGTCGATCGAGCAATTATCAGAAACAATATAATGGACCTTATTGCAGTCTTTTATGATGAAAATGAAATCATAAGCCTGATAATCTCACTTTTTGTACGTATGCACCCATTTTTTTTACTGGTCGAAAGTGGAATAGGATACCTGTTGAATCTGGAATTAAAACCTTGCCGGTAGAATATGGAATACAATTCGGTAGAATGTGGAAAAGTATTCACCGGTAGAAAAACTGCTGGTTGAATGTGGAAGTACCCCACTATTCATTAGTGAATTTACCGAATATAAGTGACCTAACACCAGTTGTCTCGAGTGTCGGGCGCAGTACGGCGTTGTTGGAGAATAATAACTATCTATCAGTTGTTGGTCCCCTTCAATGCCACTTTGCCATGGTCAGGCGTATCACTTACCAACAGGTGTGCGTCCTGACCGTCCTGTTCCTGTTGTTTTCTAAGATTGGAGGTTGTACAAGAAATAAATAAATAAAATAAAAAAGTTAGTTTTCTCATCACAAACAACAAATAAACAAATCAAAAAAACTTAGAAAAGCTGAGGACCGGGATATCTATCGCAAAATAGGTAGACCTGTGTGAAGCAGACAGGTACATAAGAAAAGATTCTTCTTCATTGTTGTGGAATGGCTTTCGATTGTTATTTATTTCAACAGTTTGAAATTTAAACCATATTTTACACGGTTATTGCGCCAATGCTCGTTAAAGTCCTTCATTGTGTGAGATAGTGACTCAAAAATTGAACGGGTAATATATGAATGAGGTTGTCAAGGCAACCTTGCTGAACCACAAGATATATTGCAAGCTGACCGCAAATTTTGTCGTCACTTGCTCGATTACCATTTTTATATTGCCCGGGGGCTACCCTAGATAGTTGACATAGGCATATTTATATTGCGACTAACCTATGACACACCTTATATCAAATTGCTAACTATTGCTGCTATTTAATTTCTTTGTTGTGTTTGGATACTTGCAAACTGCATAGACAAAACATTAATATCAAAAATAATCTGACATTACACGATTCTGTCGATATGCGAATCTATCATTATATATGGTAATTGACGACCCATTTGGTGTTGCGGTTGAGAGGTCGACTGCAACACCAAGGGTTCCGGGTTCAATCCCCGGGCAGTACAAACATTTATGTGCATGAACTTGTCTGTTTGTAAAGGTCTGGGTGTTTTCTATGTATGATATGTATGTATTTACAAAAAAAATGTATATAAGTAAGTTTATCCGTTGTTTAGTACCCATACAGGCTTCACGCTTAACTTGGGTTAGATCGCGCTGTGTGAATGTCAGTGGATATATTTATTATTATATGAATCTGTCATTACACAAATCTGTCACTATGGGAATCTGCATTATATGAATCTGTCATTATGCAAATCTGTCATTATATGAATCTGTCATTATGCGAATCTGTCTTTATACGAATCTGTCACTATGCGAATCTGTCATTATACGAATCGTTCATTGTTCGAATCTGTCATTTCTATCATAGGTTCCTGTCATCATGCGATTCTAATCTACCTCATAAATTTTGAATTTTAGATAAAAAAAACCTTTCTTGTTGTTTACCTTTATATAACTTATTAATCTAATGATTTAAAAATAATTATACAACGTAATAATTATACGCGTATGGGTTTTATATATATTTTTTAATTAGGTACCTATAGGTTAAAGATAATAGTTTTACGAATGAGTACTGTTCAATTAAAACACTTATAAGAATAATGAAATAATTTTAATTTCATATTTAATACAATAATATAAAGTAGTTACTCTAATACACATAAAAATAATGATAACTATTGTTAATACAGCGAAACCTTAACATAAAATGAATTGGTTTATACGACTATAAAAACATTTAATTAGTCTTACTATTAAACATAACCAAGGTTTTAAATCTAATAAAAACACTGATACCAATATACATTTTGAATATTACTTGTTGAGTACGCAAGTATTATACCTAAGTACTTACTATAATTTATTGTAGGCAATTGCCTACAATCTTTTATTAAATAAATAAATTATGTACTTGACATTCACACAGCGCCATCTAGTCTTAAAATAAGCATTAATCTGGTTCTAAACAACTATAATAAACACATAAATTTTATACATAGAAAACACAGACAATGCAAATAGACATGTTCACGCACATAAATGTTTGTACTGCCCGGAGTCGAACCCGGAACCCTTGGTGTAAGAGCCGATGTTTCAACCAATTACACCATATGGGTCGTCAATAAAGTTGTGATAATCAACTCACCAGTTCGATCTAAACGATTGAGGTAAGATAGATAGATAGAATATCCTTTATTGTACAATTTCGAAACAATTTAAAGTACATTAACAATCAAACATAAAAAGTACAAAGGCGGCCTTATTGCTAATAAGCAATCTCTTCCAGGCAACCTTACAGTTAAGAAACATTTTAAAACAGAATAGGAAGGCGGTTTAATTGCACAAAGTAAATAATTGAAATAAATTCTCAAATCGAAATAAAATTATAATAAAATAAATAAAATACAAATAAACACACATACATATTATACCTATGCTACCATAAATATGATTAAATAAATACATAACAAAAATTAAAACAATAATGAGATGAAAATAAAAGAAGAGAGCAACTATTTTAATGATAAATAGTGCGATGTTACCATACCTTTGAAAGCAGTTAGGTGTCTAGCTTTCCGGATAGTACCTGGCAAGGCATTCCACAGGCGAACTGCTTGGACAGTAAAAGACTGATCAAAGAATTTCGTGGAATGCAATGGCGAACTCAGTTTTAGGTCATCAGACGATCTCAATGAACGACCGTCTGTGTCACAAAGAAACTCAAAACGACGCTTCAAGTAAGCAGGAGAGGAGGGATTGAAGAGGATTGTGTAAAGGAGAGAGACAATGAGAGCGTTTCTTCGATGACGTATGGGTAACCACTTGAGTTTAGAACGGGATTCAGATACGTGGTCATATTTACGTAAACCAAATATGAACCGAATACAAAAATTTTGGAGTCGCTCCAGTTTATTAAGTTGCTGTTCCGTAACATCAAGAAAGCTATTATTAATTATTTACTGTAAGGTTATTAATTATTTACTGTAAGGTTTGTTGTTTTACTTAGGGGCTCCTCCATGGCAGTGTATTTTTTCTTAATGGCTGAATTTATTTAGAGCGATTCATGGATTCTTAAGCGTATATTTACATAATTTTATCTCTTCGATCGCCACCGTCTACCAGTATTGGACACAGGTCTTCCCCATTCTTCTCACTCTTAACATCCAACCTCCACCGCTACCTTTCGTAAGACTGGTACATCTCATCATCATTTGGTCATCTGGTCCAACCAGCCGGCATTGTTAATTTTAGTATTTATTGAGTATAAAAATAATCTAAAACAGTTTTTTTTGTGGTTAAAGATCGTCATAAAGACATGTCACTTGTTAAGTTGAAAACCCACACAAGAATAAATCTCTGCATCAACAGAGCAATTATTGGCGCTGCCAGTATTATGACAAATAACTCAACATTTCGTACTATTCCATTCACTTCAACTATAGACGGAAAATTGTGAGCCGACCGCAAAATTCATCTGAAAATTAACTGAAGCATAACATGTGAGTCAGATAAGCAAAAGCTTCCTGGTCGCGTGTGATTTTATTGAGTCACATGAGAAAATAAACTTGTATATATATATATATATATATATATAAGAGATACTTTAACTCGATTTTGAATCTTAAAAATAAGTGCCATTTGTAAATCAATGACAATTCTAGGTGATGCTGAAATTGTCAAATGCATTTCAAAAGCATTTCATCAGCATCATAAGTTTTGAATCCAATGCAATATAATAATAATATAAATATCCACTGACATTCACACAGCGCCATCTAGCCTCAAGTTAAGCGTGAAACCTGTATTATGGGTACTTAACAACGATTAGACATACTTAAATACAAACATGTTTTACAATACATATGTCGTCAAAAATAGTCAAAATTCTTCGTGCCAGAAAGACTTCGTATACCTCTGCTCTATTAGCGACGCCAAATTCACGTAGAAACGCGAAAGATGTACTTCGGGATACTAACATCATAATATTATTTATACAATAAAAATTAGTACCTCATTATTTACAGAGGCCACTCAAAATTGGTTTAGCAAAAACATAAAAACAGAAGCTTCCACAATCCTCTCTGAAACAATCACTGCTAATAAGCTTAGTTAAATTCGAGATCTTACTTTTTGTCTGTTGAACGTATTTTTAGCAACAAAGAAATGCAATGGTGGGATGCGAATTTAATGCATTTTTTGTACTTTCAAAGTTATTGTTTCCGAAATAAATATTTGCTCGCATTTCACTTTAAATTGCTTTAAATGTTTGACTTTTAGTTTGGCTACTAGACCATATAGGCATTAGACTAGAAACATAATTAAATAAGCGTTTTTATTTTGAAAAGCTTTTATTTAACTTACGCACTATAAGTTAAATAAAAGCTTTTCAAAATAAAAAAATGTTTGTGTTTGGGTCTAAATCTATTCAAGCAGGCATATTAAATCGATAACCGTTTATAAGTGAAGACTCACTACATAGTACTTGAACTACTATTACAGCCATAATTAAGTGTAAGTTTTATGTTTTTGTCAACCTGTACCGCAAAGTCATGGTTCAAATACCTAATTTTTAATTATTTCAATATGCATACATTTTAACCCTTTGACCCCACTTTAAAGCCTCATAAACAATAGATTTTCCATTGTGTCTGGATTCTTGGCGGCCAGAGTTAATAAGATTCTTCTCAGTTGAAAGTTTTTTAGTACTTCAGTTTTTAATGGTAGTATCATTTAACGATAAGTGCCATCCTCGGAACTCAATTGGATAAATGATTTTTTGATTCTAACTGAAAATAAAAGACTTTGTACTGGGTCAAAGGATGCTAAAACCTCATACATCAAGGAGCACTACTTACATACAAGTTTGAAAGCTCAACATTCGAACTAAATCTGGTAACACTCTATCCTACTTTGTTTTGGCGTAATGAAATATGACGTCACATCAATCATAGATAGTGACGTTTATTGCAAAGGCCACTTCTTGGTGGTCCCGTATATATTGGCGAGCTTCGACAGTAGATATAGGATAAAGTAGCTTTTGAGACAATACTCTACGTGGCATTATTTGACGACCCAGTTGGTTTAGTTGAGACGTCGGTTACTACACCAAGAGTTTGATCCTCAGGTAGTACAAACAATTGTGTGTATGAACATGTCTGTTTGTATTGGTCTGGGTTTCTATGTATAATGTATGTATGTCATCTCAACAGGCCAAATATGCCACCCCACGTGCATATTAAATTTAGGTCAATGTACTCTGAGTAATGTAGGTATCTATAATGTTCTAACATAAACATAACGCTCTTGTATACTAACATCAAATAAATGTATTAGTCTTAATTAATGAAGAATAAACGATGGTCGCATAAGAAGTTGTTTTCCTTCAACCAGCACTGACGAGAGTGATAGGTCCGCAACACCAAACCACTGAAGCGTTTTTTTTTCAAAGCATCAAAATTCATATTTTTAATTAAGTATTTTTAATTGTTTTTTACTATATAAGTATTTGTATATTTTTGACGTTCATAAGAGCTTTTTGTAAGCCTAATTTGAATAAAGAGTTTTGAATTCTGAATGTGTTTACTAAAAACGTATATAAGTATGTTTATTCGTTATGCTTTAATGGTACCTTATACTAAAGGAGGTCATAATGCAATATAGCGCAAGTTAAGTTCTCTCTGCGTACGTGATCTTCGCATCGTTTGGATGTGTTATGCGAAAGCTGCGGCACATTCATCTGTAATTCGAGATTTACTCACGCTTTCTGCCATTCAGTGCACTTCCTACTCGCAAGTTTGGTCACAGTTGGGTCATTGACCTACATCCCACGAAGCATATAATATATGTTTACATGTCGTTGCAGAAACCTCGTCGCATCAATTGTGACATTGATGGTCTAGTACTGTATTAAAGTCATGTCGAAAAAGAAGTTATTTGGCTGTACTAAATGTACATGTAAACATACAAATAAGAATCCTTCATATTTTTTGAAGATCCTGCAACTTATTTCGAGTGCTAATAAAAGTAGCGTTTGTATAATAACTCTTTTAATACATCAGCAATCTTCCAGTCTCGTCCAAATCTGCGTCGCTTCTCCTGTACAACAATATCATTTTTCAATATCAAAATAGTGAAATCAATAAAAAAACAGCACTATCATAGTATGGGCATAATTCCCTTTACCGTTTGTCGATAAACCCAAACTGTCAACCCGTATTGACTCTGACACAGGGTAACCTTATGTGAGAGCAGTTCAAATAATTTTCTGTACTGTGTTTTTATGAAATAAACATTTATTATTATTATTATATTATTATTATTCTGGATCACGTGAAAATATCCAGTTCAAAACTAAATTCTGAGATTCCATCGAGATACGGTTCTTAATTTCAAGACAGTCGAAACGAATCACGCTTATAACTCTTTTCATCTGATGAACTTACTTTTTTAAGTCATAAGAGTGCAAGACGGTCAGGACTCTCACCTGATGGTATGTGAAATGCCTAACCATGACAGTGTGGCATTGAAGGAGACCAACAACTGATAGCCAGTTATTATACCTAATCCATCAATGCCGCACTGCACCCGTCACCCCAGACAACAAATGTTAGGTCTCATATACCTGGTAATTTGACTAGCTACAGTGCCCTCATACCGAAACAATGCATAACACTCCTGTTTCACGGGACCATACCTGGCACTGCGGTGGTACCTACTTAGACGGCTCGGTATCGAGTCTACCATCTAGTGCCTAGCTTAACTCGCTCTTTTGGCATAGGTACATACAATTTATCACCAAAATAAATTAGTATCACGTACTTTAACTGGAATGAGATCGGTAAATATACTCGTAATCGGTAAATATAATCGTTTCAATCAATGATATTCTGTATATGTAGGGGTAGATACGCCACCCGTGCCTCAAAAACGAACCGCTAAAGAGAATTCAGTTTGTAGGCTTTTGTTTAGGTAAATTTACGCTCATTCGATATATGTGTATGTGTGTTGTCGCTGCATTCGGAACACTTTTTTCGATTGTTTTGTGAACATATCACGAATCTATCCTTTTTACATCATTGGTTGCAATAAGCAACAGATGTTTAATAGATTAGAGTTAAGAATCGTGATCGGAGCATTTTAGTTATTTAAGGATATCTAGATATCTGACAAAATTAATGCATGTTATTATCATAATTAATAGTTAATCTGTTTCAACTGATGTATATATTGATATGATATTTTGATATTTAACAATTCAGATAACATTCTCACCTATGTTTTTGTGACAAACGCTTCTCATTTCGGAGCTATGTAATCGTCTATGGGATACCTCAAACTCTTTAACTATTATAATTAAAATTCTGTGCGTCCTGATCAGATTCAAGTCGGGACGCAGATGCGTCCTCCATGCGGACTGCGGATGCGGTGACTCCATACCCCTGAAAATCGAGACGTCCCACGCAAACCGGGACACCTGGCAACACTAGTTCCTACTTAATTCTTTGGTTCAGACAGTCTCTAACCGAGTAATCGGCATATTTTTTATACCAAAACATAAATAAGGGTTATCTATCCCTGCCCACAATGCTTTCAAATCTTGCAATCGAGCAGGCTTAGGCTTGTTGAGTAAAATACTAAAGGCTGAGAGCCCTTTGCTCTCGTATGCGGTATGAAATAAAATACATCGTATTTATTATCAATCGAACTAGAATAAAATAAAATACGAACACCAAACATGTACATTTAATTACCGGTGGTTTATATAATTGATAAAACATGCCAGCGAGTTAAATAATTAAGATGGACAAAGGGACAAACCTTAATGGTATCATAGAGCACAATCGCAAAGAATCGAAGTGGCAACGCATATTTTTGCATTCATGAATTATGCATCGGAATAACTGCAGTTAGATGCCCTTGGCTACTCACACCATATGTCAACATTGTTGCGCCTTTTAAGTGCCTACGCGTTCTGCGTTATATGCCTATGACACAAGAATATTCTTAAGCTTGTACATAACGGAACATTTCCATAAAGCTATCTGAACGTACTTTTCATGGATATACCGTTTTGCTATTTATAAGCTTGATGAACCATGTTCGTCTGGACAGGATATCATGGCCACAGACAGGTATCTCTCTCTTCTGGCTACAGACAGGTATAAACTAAGGCAAATCATATATTTACTTAGTACAAGTGTGAACGAAAATAAGTTTGCTAATAAATTATCAAAATACATTTAAAATGTAGTAAAAGATTAAACTTCGTATGACTATTTCAATTGAAAGACAGTAACTGGCATAATACATTATTATTTCACTAGGAATTTATAACTTAGTATGAAAACAAAAGAATAAAACACAATGTGTGCGCACCATCCATTTAAGCCTAAAGGAAGAAATAACTGCAAAACCACTTCTATATTTATCTGTCGATCATATCAGTAACTATATATTATTACTTCCAAGCGAGTACTTAATATTAAAACAGTGATAAAGGTACACAAACCTATAAAATAATGTATTTGTTTTAAATTGTTCTCAATAAGCATTGTCAATTTATCCTAGACTATAATTTAAATTCGCTTTTCTCTATCTATTATGCTTAGATCTTTAAGACCAATAAAATATTTGTGTTAAAAAAAGTTTGTCTACAAATTTTAGTATGTAAATATATAAATATGCAATGAAAATTTTACCTCTACAATACACCAATGGTGAATTAGCTAGTGTGTTCGATTGAATAACGTTCAAACGTTCAGCTTTTGACGGCCCATGTGGTGTAATGGTCGAGTCGTCGGCTATTACACCAAGGGTTCCGGATTCGATCCCCGGGCATTACAAACATTTGTGTGCATGAATATGACTGTATATAATGGTCTGAGTATTTCTAAGCATAATATGGATGTATTTACAAAAAAAGTATATAAGTATAATTATCAGTTATTTAGTACCCTAACTACAAGTTAATATAGATGGCGCTGTGTGAGTGTCAGTGGATATCTATTTATTTATAGTTAATTAAAGTAATGGTCGATTATCGGATTGGTGACGCAAAACTATTTACTCAATTTAGGTGCTCTCCTTCTGTAGCTTCGAAGGTATGTTGACTTTACACCAACCTTTGATGATCTACGTAGTTTAACAGCTAAGATGTCGGCTACTCCCCAGGGGTTTCGAGATCCATCCTCGGGCAGTACAATCATTTGCGTTTTTAGACATAGTATATCGAAAGAAAATCATTTATTTACCATATTTACAATTATATTTTACAATGAGATACAAACAGAAAATTTACAAAATAATGATCGAAAAAAAACAATAATGTTATGGTTGGTATCTATTTGTGTTGGTTGAGATGTATTCATGTACAAGAGGTATGTACAGTTGAACGCTGATTATCCGAATTAATTGGGACCGGGGTCGATTCGGATAATCGAAAATTCAGAAAATCAGACATAGACTCGTAATAAAGAAAAACGTCGAATAAACTTTATTCACTTGAACATCTCGGTCAGATAAAATGGCAACCCCATCAGGCCTTATCAAAAATACAAAGTGTAAAATTCACAACGACAATAGAGGCTTAGGACCACAGATTAATATCTGTGCTTAGGA
Source organism: Leucinodes orbonalis (assembly GCA_019425675.1). NCBI lineage: Eukaryota > Metazoa > Arthropoda > Insecta > Lepidoptera > Crambidae > Leucinodes > Leucinodes orbonalis. The sequence continues at coordinate 183,504 of PQWD01009948.1, read as the reverse complement.
CCGATTCAGGTAATTGGCTATTTGGTTAATCGGCGTTCGGATAATTGGCGTTCTACCGTATTAATAAAAGCGAAATAAGCATGTTTATACGTTCATTAGCAGCTATAGCAATATAAAACACCTAAGCCAGCAGTTTGGTTTTATTTAGGCCAGATGGCGCTGAGTAAATGTCAGTGGATATTTTACATTTATTGGCTTCGTGGGAAGGCCCTACGCCCTGCCGTCAAATCGTCCGACAACGTTCATGACTGGATGATGAATGTATTCTTCAAATGATCGAATATTATTCGGAATATCAAATTCTTTATCAACGTTATTAAAACTCTGATATTTATCTACTATTAGTTCTTAATTGTTTGGATTTTCCCTATATTACAAACTAAAGGCCTACTACATTATCAATTAAAACTGCTATCTAAGACTTCTAATTAAATACTTTAATAGCCAATAAGGAAAGAAACAACCGACAGAATATTCTGTGATATTCAAAGTAATTATGATATATCCAGTTTGATTTTAGGAAAACCAGTTACCATCATAATTCTCACGTATATTTTATTCAAAAAATATCCTCTACAATATGAACAGATTTTATAAAATAATAATAATAGGAGGTCCAAGGCTACATTTATTAGAACCCAAGCATAAATAAGTAATAAGCCTATCCCAAGATAAATGGTCGATTTATTTATTTGTGTATTGTTACTCAAGATATACCTACGTATTCATAGATTCTAAGCACTATTATTTTTAATAGTGCTTTGGATCCCGTGCACCTGTGAAATACGTGTGTTAAAAATTCAGGATTTCAGGGAATGGATTCTGGACCGAAACATTTTTTATTTAAAATACTGGGTGTAAGAGACTTAACATCTGTCGTCTTGGGTAGGTAACGGGCACAAAGCAGTGTTGATGAAAAAAAATGCTGTCAACAGTTATTGGTTTCCTTCAACACCGTATTACCGTCAGGCACATTCGGGTAGTGGTAGGGTCCCGTTTACTTAATACAACAATACACTTAAATACTCTCCTTGTGCAGACTAAAACTGGGAACTTATGTTCCAAGTTTTACATTATCCTTTCAAGGTGCTAATGCTCGGGGATTTTAAAAAGAAGCCGTTAAGGAAAATGAAGCCATGCCAAGGCAAGCGCTTGCCAAAAGTTTGGTTGAGGAAATTTATATGTTAGGGGAAATTTATTATATTTTATTTAGGTTTTAAAATGTGGTGATTCGTGAGCGATAAAGAGCGTAGTTCTGATTCAAGGTAACATTTAACTGCTTGCAGTTGGAAAATAGCCTGTACCAAGGTACAGGCATAAGCTATTTGGAGAACGTGCGACAAGAGTTACCTATTTATGTAACTTGTTATATAACCTTTTGACTTTTTAAAATATACTTGGTACTGAACAACTTCCAAACCAAAAAGAGTTGCTTCCAAAGCAAACCTTTTCATTTATGTTTTACTGAGAATCCCAGTATTGTATTGGATTTCACCAAGAAATTTGTTCAATAAACGTTAATGTGCATTACATGAGGGGAGGGGACATAAAATCTTTAAAAAATTAGCTTTACGTAATGCTTGAACGCTCCCCAACATTTGTTAAAAATATATTAAAATTTTGTTAATGTGTATAGTATACTCACACTGACAAATCTTTTATCACTTTTTCAAATACGTTATAAACGTTATAATAATTTAAATAAAAAATTTACGGAAACATAACATAGGCAACCCTGCTTCTAAAAGAATGAGTCAGTGCACGCCACAGACAGGGTGTCGCGATGCGCGCAAGCACCGTCAATTTGTGACATTGTATTATAATACTTATTTCACCTATTCATTGAGCCGCAAATTCTATGTTCATGGCCTTGACCATATTATGGTAACTAAGCGATGTAGTCATCGTTAACCTAAACTAAGAACATCGCGAAGAAACTTACGCTGCAGCTCGCAGATCGCTTGTTAGGTTTCTCTAGCTGCTTCTAGGGATTCTTTACCTGCTTGAAAACCATGTAAAGAATCCCTAATACCCTTTCTTTATATATTCAAGATATAATCCAAGCATCTTGCGGAAGATAAGCAGTTGGCTTGTATTACTTTTTAATTATATTTTTTCTGTAATTCTGTCAATATTACGATCACATCCAACAGTTATATTTTCAGGTGAGGTTGGCATGGATCCCAAAAGTTTAATGCTTGCACCACTAACTTCCAGGTGAGATGGGATCCCAAAAAATATTAAGTACCAAGGTACTTCAGATTTTTTTACCTTTGTACATAACATAAATCTATATGTTACATATTTTAGATCGTTTTAATCGATTGGGAGAGAAAGAAAATGCATTTTTTTTCAAGGTCAAGTTCGGAAAAAATGTACAACTTCCGAATGGTGGAGGTCGGATGAGAATAGCGGAGGACCGGGATATCTGGTGCAAAATGGATCTCGTGGACCTGCGATAGGTTGTGAATAATAAATTTCTTTATTGTAATGCAATTATTATTCTTCATTTTAATTTAGTGTCTAAGTAGACGATAAGGAAATAATTATTGTTTTTATTAGTACGTACGCATATAATATCATATATCACTTAATTGAATTCATTAGATAGCTGTATAGGCCTTGGTCTGCTGAGCTAAAAGGTCTTGTGACAATTCCACTGCATTAACCCTCGTGCGTGTATATTATTGTTAACGTAAACATAATTATAATAGATATATATTAAACAAGAGTTCAAGCACTGCTCGCTAGGTTACCTGGAAGAAATCGTTTTCACTTGTTGTGTTTTCTGTGCAATAAAAGTCTATTATAGAGCGTCGGTGGCTCAGTGGTGTGGACTGTCGTCTTCCTACCGGGAGGGCTGAGGTTCAAATCCCGACACGTACTACCAATGTATTTTCGAATTTCCGAATTTTCGAAAAATATATGTACGTTATCCGACGCTCTTACGGTGAAGGAAAACATCGTGAGGAAACCTTCATGCACGCCTGCGAACAGATTCGAAGGTTGTGTGTGAAGTCGTTCAATTCCGCACTGGGCCCGCGTGGACGACTAAGGCCTAATCACCCTATACGGGTAGGCTCGTGCCCTCGGTGGGGACGTTTAATGAGCTGATGATGATGAAAAGTCTATTATGATTATATGTTGATATTTATAAAAATGGAATGTTTGATTTATTAAGACGTATATTATTATTGAAGAATATAAGTTAGTGCACACGTACCTATCTATTAGGCTAGTGTATGTGTGTACGTAAGTCATTAATATGGAGTGCGAGCTTGTATTGGTTCTAGTTATATAATAAACACCATTGAGTTGTCAATTTTGTCAATACTTCAATATGAATAGATAGTTGAGATGTTTTCCGTGGAAATGGTGAGGTCAATCGCACAGGTCGAAAGTAAACAATTGTTTGAGATTCTTTTATAGGGAAACTATTTCCCGCGGCTTCGCTAGCGTTAAATTCGAGGAAACACGGTTCCCCTTTTCTGATTACGGAACAGAAATTATACGCTCCTATAATCGATATTATACGTCTTTCTATTGATTTGTAGCTAGGTGCTATTGATTGATTAATGATCATAAAAAGTCTACGGTCGATATACATCTACAAGCAATGAGTTCATCAACTGATAATTAATTGGTGCCGTGCCAGACATTTAATAATAGTTTATGTAAAGATATTAAGAACAAAAAAAGTATAAGTAAATACTTGAATATTATAGCCTATGCAACCTGGCAAACAGGTTCACCTAGTTCTGGCATAGTGTGTTTTTATATCCAGTGAATGACATTTTGATTTATGGTCTTTGTATATTTAAAAGAATGAACAATATTAAAATACGAAGCGCTTATTGAGTGAAATAGCTGTACAGCGATCGTATAGCCTTCGCTTTTTTTGTTATTTCACGAAATAATAAGTCGAAAATTAGAAATGTCTGAAGTCATCATCATAAACACCAGCTCATTAAACGACCCACCGAGGGGCACGAGTCTACTCATAAAGGGTGTTTAGAAAGAAAGAAAGAAAGAAAAAGATTTATTGACCAAAGGTACTACACATGAACAGAAAAAAAATGACAATTTAAAATCAGATTATAATATAAAATAAACAATATACAATAAATAAGTATTAAAACAACATTAAACACGAACAAAAAAGTGCAATACTTTAGTCAAATGTACACTGCCTCAGTATATGCTGCTGTGTGTATGTTTAAAAAGTATACATGTATGAACGACTTTATTTGTCACACAGCAGTGCTGATTTTCTGGCAGTGCCAGTCGTGACGATGAGCCAGACTTATGTGCAATGTATATAAATGCCTATAAGTAAAAAGAAAAGAAAAAAAAATATAAGGGAAAACCGCTACTTAAAGATAGTTGTTAATGTATACACAAAAATGATAAAAGCTATACAAATAAAAATAAAAAATAAGAGTAAGCCCTACGTACGTACCTCCATACTCACATAAATATCAACAAATTAAATATATGTGAGGTGGTGAAACCATGCTGCCACGCCCTGCCACTTAGGACTTAGTCGTCCACGGGGGACAAAAACGGATTGCCTGCCTTCACGTACAACTTTTGAATCTCTTCGCAGGCGTGCGCGGTTTCCTTCACCGTAAGCTCGTCGGATAACGTGCAAATAATTTTGAAAAGACAAGGCAACGTGCAATATTTTCTAATTTGAGAGAATCCCCGAGTTATATGGCGCTAAAGTAAAGATGCTGAAATGACTAAACCCTAATTACAAAAGGTTCGCAGCCAAATTACCCAAATAACAACAGCTTACATCTATTCATGTAGATCTGTTCATGTATTTATGGAAAATTACACTCCTCGCGTGTAGTTAGTTTCTGACAATGATGTCAAAAAATAGATTCGTGCTATGCTCAAAAAACAACCGAAAAAAGTGTTCCGAATGCAGTGACAGCACACATACACATTTATTTCGAATGAGCGTACATTTGCTTACAACTGTATTCTCTTTGGCGGTTCGTTTTTGAGGCACAGGTGGCGTATCTGCCTTTATTTATACAGAATATCATTGTTCTGACGTCATAAGCCAGGTTCAGTTGGTCGGCGAATTGAAACTGGGATCGAAAGTCGGCTTGCTTCTGGAAATACCCGCGCAGTAAATTTTCCACTTGCATTGTGATGCAGCAATTGCATTTTTTGTTCAACTAATTCATATACAGGGCTTTTTTTGCAACTCCATGGGTCACAGTTTTGTATCAGAACGAATTAAGAACATGACAAACGTAATTACTGAAGGCTAAAATTAGAACTAAATTATTAATGTAACGTTACGTTTGTATATTGCCCTTAAAATGCGTATCATTATTAGTCATACAATTTGGTTGCTGATTTGATTCAAAAGCAATGATGTAAAGAAGTATGGATTCGTGATACGCTCACAAAACAAACGAAAAATGTGTTCCGAATGCAGTGACAGCACACACATATTTCGTATGAGCGTACATTTACCTAAACAAAAGAGGAAAAACTGTACTCTCTTCGGCGGTTCGTTTTTGAGGCACAGATGGCGTATCTATTGGCTTTATATATACAGAATATCATTGTTCAAATGGAAATCTGAAACGACTATTGTAAATATTAATCATAACACTACAAACAATCGATACTGTTTTCCACAAACATATCTTTTATTTAAAAAAAGTAAGATATAATGTTAACCTATATTAAAAATATCTAAATATATATAAAAATATACGGACGGAATGTCATTAATACATAAAATGTGTCCCCGAAATGACAGTTGTTGTCTATGATGTAATTAAGACAAATATTTTTTGTGAACTGATTTCAGTGTTTTCAACTAAAAATATGTAATAGAATTATTAATTTACCTGTGATACGTAATTTCTTGATTGATTTTCTATTGTTCACTACGATTTTTGCACAATTTCAAAATACAGTCCGTGCTCTTTTCATAGATTTTGTCTAACATAATTCATGGCTCTGTTGACAGACGCGCACGAAAAGCCTTAATATTTCGTGGTTTTACATACAAAACCTTATCGAATTTTGACATACTTTCGATGTGAGCGAGACTCCGTCTGTATTTTTGATACCTTCATGAATACACTATATTCATTTTCTCTCACAAAGACTTACCACCAGATTCATATATCTACAATGACGTCCCCACGTGGGATTTGAACCCACGACGCACGGGTCCCACCTGCCTTTCTACCTAATGAAATACCATTTTTATTTTTAGAATGGGAAACCCACCGTCCTATAGGTATTGTTACTACAATCGAATAATAACAATATCTGAATGACGACAAAGAATATGTGAAGAGGTCGTTGTCATGGAAATGTCATAACATAAAATTATGAGTAGTTATACATACTTGTAATAATGTAGTATTACAATTATGTCATATTGCATATAATTTCCTAAAGTTTAATTTGGTATTTATATTTTATCATATTTTTATCTGTTAGTATGTAGAATCGTCGACCTGAATTTCAACTTTATACTATTAAAAAACAATCGAGTCTTTTTTATAAATGTTATATGTATTAAAAACTAAACATCTTTATTATTATTTGCATTGAAACCAATTGAAATATTAAAAATAACTTTCTGAAAATAATATTCGTCCATGATACCAATAAATGATGTGTTGACATGAAAATTTTGCTCAACTAACGCACGGGCATAATTTAGCCGCGGACATTTTTTGAGTGAGATTGTGCATCTATAGTAAGTTTTTTATCTAAGCCTTATTATTATCAAAGTACTCCAGTGTCAACAACTTTATTTCTCATAAAGCACTCGAAATGTCTGACCGCAAAATGATCGATTGATCGGATGTTTAACGCAAAAACATTAAACAATCGACTTTGTTTTTTAACCAGTTGCGCTAATATACTCATTCATTGGTAATGAGGTAATGACACGATTATCGGCATCAATTTCGAGTTAAATTATATTAGAAACGATCAAAGTAAGTAATTAAAATTACATGCTGCGCAATGATATGCAATATTTATCATGTTACACTAGCTGTTCCATGCGGTCTTACCCGCTTCATAAGATATCATTCTCCCGCTCTAAAACATAACCTAAAAACGCGCAAAAACATTGCTTTATATTTTTCAAAATAAATAGTTTGGTCTCAAATAAAAGTAGCCTTTGTTTTTCCTTATTACATAAGCAACCTACCAAAAAAGTTCCGTACAAATCCATCCAGCCGTTTCAGAGATTACTCGGCACAAACAGATAGACATAAAATTTTTTTAAAAATTTTTTGGCATATGTACCGTATATATTCATATGCATGAAGAATAAAATTGTTATTTCAATATTACAAACAGACACTTCAATTTTATTTATATGTAATAGATTTTAAAATGTGTTGGTATTCTTTAAAGCTATTAATTGCACTTGGTGTTGGTAAATAACAGTAAATACTGTTTAGTCGTTATGATTATCTGTTCGCTTGCTAATTGCTTGTCTCGCACCTAATACTGGAATAATTACGTTTATATGACGCATCAGATATTACCTAAAAAATACAAACAAACAATGTTGCGCAAATGTTTGCCGTAGATTACGATGCGCGCACGTCATAGACTGGGTTTTTGAGTAAAGTTTACGTTTTTTAGACAATAAATGCTCATAAACTGACTAATAGCTTACCTTTTGGAATCCATTTTGGGATAATAAATAAAAAATATATATTTTTAATTTTCTTATAGAATGTTATCATTACTCTTTATCTGCATTTGTTTTCGATAACATTTTTTTATTGTTAAATGTAGTAGTTACATATTGTTATGTATAATAGGACTCTTATCATTATCGTCTTTCATAAACAAATCAATGTTCCTATTACATAATATTATTAAATATTTATCTTGACAACACTGAAATCAATTATCTAAGTACGAATGAATATTTATGAGCCCCTGTCTAAGCATCTTGTTCTATGGCCGCTTTATTATGTACGAGTTATTGTAACAACGTCGAAACACTAAATATACGTAAGTACAACCAAGATAGTATAGTTACTAAGAGTAATAGCCCCCGTGGTCTAGTGGACACAGCAAAACCCCCAGGTTCGATACAATAACGCGTTCAGGATGCTGCTCGGTCTACCTCGTTATTGTAGTGCTTCGTCTGTTTGCCGAAGCACACACAGACTGCTTTTATACAATAATGAGGAAGAGATGCTGTCAACACCGTCCTGAGCGGGTTGGCTGACCGGTGGGACGGGGAGGGGAGGGGAGGGGCACGAGCCTCTACGTATATGGTGATTAGGCCTTAGTCGTCCACGCGGGCCCAGTGCGGATTGGACGACTTCACACACAACCTTTGAATCGCTTTGCAGGCGTGCCAGGTTTCCTCACGAAGTTTTCCTTTACTGTAAGAGCGTCGGATAACGATCCGAAACACGGAATCAACTTTCTTTTCGTACAATCGGGTGATTGAGGGCTGAGGTTCAAATCCCGCCACATACCGATGTGTTTTCGAATTTTCGAAAAATATATGTATGTTATCCGACGCTCTTACGGTGAAGGAAAAAATCGTGAGGAAACCTGCGTACGCCTGCGAAGATTCAAAGGTTGTGTTTGAAGTCGTCCAACCCGCACTGGGCCCGCGTGGACAACTAAGGCCTAATCGCCCTATATGTGTAGGCCCGTGCCCCTCGGTGGGGACGTTTAATGAGCTAATTAATAATCCTATATGAAATCTACATTAAATAAATGCAGTGCCTCCTGGTACAGCAGACATAGTAATGCTTAAAAGGAGCTTTCATCAAATATACATAAGAATGTAATTTGAAAGAAATAAAGAACGTTACTTTTTTATTTACCGAATTGGAAATGCCTCGCGCGCAAGGCAATTGTTTTTCAATACTAATCAACGGTAAACCCAGGGTGACGTCGGAACCCGCATGGCTGAATGTGTGTCATCGTCGGCTTTGGTGTTTAGAGCATAACATCATTATCATCATCATCATCAGCTCATTAAACGTCCCCACCGCGGGGCACGAGCCTACCCGTAAAGTGTGTAGAGACCTAAATCGTCCACGCGGGCCCAGTGCACATTGGCTAATTTCACGCACAACCTTTGAATCTCTTCGCAGGCGTGCGCAGGTTTCCTCACGATGTTTTCCTTCACCGTACGAGCGGCGGATATCGGACATATCCCCATCAGCCTTTTAACTATTAGAGCGTCGGTGGTGGTGTGGACTGTTGCCTTCCGATCTGGAGGGCGCAGATTCAAATCCCGCCACGTACCAAAGTGTTTTTGAATTATCGAAATAAAAAGTGAATTATCCGACTCTCTTACGGTGAAGGAAAACACCGTGAGGAAACACCCCTGCGAAGAGATTCAAAGGTTGTGCGTGTGCACTTCTTCGTGCTTATGCACCTTGTTAGTTTATTGTTTATCTAAGGTTGTACGCACAGATTTCCCAATACAGGAGATGGGGCAAGCCGCGTTTAAAGTGCGACAACTGTAAGCTCAACGAGCATACACTGGCTACCAGTTTACGCTCTGTGAGACGAGTCAAGACGCACGAATATTAGAAGAAATTACTGTTTTTTTCCAAAATGCCATCCTGTGCAATTGTAACATGCCATCATCGCAATGAATAAGTAAATTTACCAAGAAATATAATAACTTTTCACAGGTAAGAACCGAAAAGAAATTGCGACACTGGGACTGCCTATAAACTTGGCGGCTTGTCCAGTCTAATGTATATTCTGATGTCTGTGGTTGTACGTCACATGATACTTTGTTACCGAAAAATGCGTATCGACAACAGGTAAATAAGCGAGGATAATTAAGTTGCGAAATGTTGCCACGGTTTTCCTAATGAGCTGTAGCATGGTGACCGTGACTTTTGTCTGTATTCGACCTGTAATAGATGGACCATTTAAGGAAAACGAATAATTTAACAAGAAAACGGCATTACCCATGAATTACTGAATAGTTTCTCAATAAATTAGGGAAACGTATTTGGACTGTTAATTTTGACGCTCATATGTTTATTTATTTTATTACCTACTAGATTTTGCCCGCGGCTTCGCTCGCATTAAATTCGGGATAACACGGTACTTTCATTTATCACTATACATAGGATTTCATCTCCCTCCAACTTTAAAGGTTTCGGGGTCAATTTCAGAATTTTTTATTAGCAAAAAATATGTTATAGTGAGCTAACCTTAAAAGATAGACATATGCTGTCGCGGACTTTTTTGTAGACCTTTAAAAGGAGAACAATACTCTCATACATGACTTTTGTGTAACTTTAACCGTTTACGCAGCGTACGTAGCGGAAGCTCCAAGTATGAAAAAATACCCCCTTTTGAAACATTTTTCATTACTGCTCCGCTTCTATTACTCGTAGCGTGATGATATATAGCCTATAGCCTTTCCTCGATAAATAAGCTATCTAACACTGAAAGAATTATTCAAATCGAACCAGTAGTTCCTGAGATTAGCGCGTTCAAACAAACAAACAAACTCTTCAGCTTTATATATTAGTATAGATTAATACTTTATGATCAACATACGTATGTTGCAAACGAAGGACATGGATGCTAGGATATATCTCACGAGACCAAGTATGTCCATGCAATTTTTTTTATTACAAAAATATTTTATAAAGCCTTAAAGGACGAGGAACACTTTATATAGGACTTTTCGCAGTTCTGAAGGTAGAAAATAAAAAAACGATTTAAAGACGTATAATAACAATCAACAGCAGCGTAAAAATACAAATTAATATTGTAAATGCAAAAGTAACTTTGTCTGTTTGTCATTTTGTTACGCTTACCGGGAAAGGGCAACCGTATTTTAACCGAATTTAACACGAGCGAACCCGTGGGCAAAAGCAAAAACTATAAATGCAAACAAAGGTGGCAACTCGAACCATACCGAATCATGGTCGCTCCAAACTTCGTGGTATATTCACGGTTTGTCGGGCAGACTTCAGCTGTTAGGTTTTTTTATAACATAGGGAGGCAAATGAGCATGCGGCTTACCCGAAGGTGGAAGGTGTCACCGCTGCCCATGGACATTTGCAACAGCTGAGCTCAGTGGCGTGCACTCCATATATGCAAATAAGCAGTGCATATCCTATGCGTACTGACAACAAGGAAAAGTACCAACATATTGAGTTATTCCCACTTATTCGCCCATTTACCTCTTCAGATTTGAAACTATAAGCGATCTGCTGTCATTACCAACACGGAATTTAACAAAAAAATATATTATTAATTGTTTTTGCGATTAGTGTCACTCACTTTACATACCCTACTCTTAATCTCTGTGCACGCCACTGGCTGAGCTGTGACCTCAGATGCGTTGTAACTTTACCCAATATTGTTTTTTTGGAAAAAAAAATGCCAAAACACATTATCAACTCTTAAGAATTCGTCGTCGTCTAAATAAGTAATGACGACTTAATAGCTTTTACCCAATGCGGGTTGTTAAAAAACAAATTGACGATTACAGTAACGGCACTGGGAATGAAACTGTTTTACCATTAAAACAAAACGATTAAAAAAATATTTCAATTTAACAACTTTTGTAACATAGTACTAAAGTACTAAGAAACCGAGAAGTACAAAACTGTATAATTGTTTAATCACATGACAGGTAACTCGTATTAAATCAAACAATTCAAATCTTTACCTATGGACATCTAGTACTTAGAATGTAACTACCAGTATATTATACTTACCAACCATCTTGATTAATTCATAATCACACCATTACTCATCCGCTGTCTAAAGAACTTAAACTCTTCGGTTAGCAACTGCGTGTATTTTTTCTGTTTACTGTTGTTGGTCTGAGATGGCCTTTACAGCCCGGGCATTTGCGAGCGCTGACGGACTGTCAGCATAGTTTTATGTTGCGTCTAAATTGTAAAATAGAATCCTTAACCTATATATATTTAAGACGTAAAAAACTTATCCATTCATTTTACAACACAAGCCGAGACATGAATTGTACGGCTGATGTACATTATTAAATGCAGTTCACTATATAAAGTACTAACCCCAATTTAATTTTACTAAAAATATAAAATTATTATAAACATTATTGTGTCGACTACCAGTTCAACGTTCTCAAGTACATACCATACAAAAAGTGGCCATTTAGATCATATCAGTGTCAGTTACAAACGAAACTTATTAAAATGTTTCCTTTGCTTTAGACTTGTAGCTTTTTAAAAAGTAATACTTGAAAATCTGTGACTTTCCTTAACATAAATAAGACAATTATGGTTCAAAAAACTTTTAATGGGCGTTTTTATTTAGCAAAGGTACCATTGTTAACGTTTGGTTTACATTTTCCTAGATGTCAATGACAAATGAAAGTTCATTAACTGGTGAAAAATATAAGTGCTCGTTCGTAGTAACTCCTAGATAAATTGTTTAATTATCTCTACCAAGGCGATGCGATCTATTAAATATCATGGTAAACTGAACAATTCCTTATGAAAGCGTCTACAATATTAAAATTGTTGTCCTTTTGAATATTGATTGTAACGATTACAGATGCTTCACTTCACGCGATGGTTTACAGGGCAGTTGTTAGTGGAATACATTAAAATTAATAAAATCTAGGTTTCCTGTTCTAATAATGGGGATATTTTCCTGTAGTAAACTTGTAGAAAAATATATCAAAATCTTTGAAACAAAGGACACAAAAGTATTTTGATAACACATAACTTTAGTCACAAATCACTCCATTTTAGTGACCCGTGACCCCGTTTTTGACTGTATGAATTTTACAAACCGTAGTTTTCACACAATAGAAATCTTGTTTATAATCATTTAATGTTCTTTCTCTTCTTGTCAAACAATGTTGTTTTTTCTTAAAAATCAGACAAACTGCTGTTCGAGTTTTTAAAACTGCATTACGTACGATCTCTGACGAGTTTTCTATGTCACGACTGCCGTATCGTACCCTCTACTTCATTGATACAATTATTTTTTCAGACAATCAGGTAAACCTACAAAATTTGCGAAAAAACTGAAAAAAAAACGCATACATTGACTATTACTATAAGTGCGCCCGCGGTGTGATAGGCCATGACCCCGAATCAAGATATCAATTTTAGAATCACCAGAGCCTTATTCATTTGCATCCTAATCCATTAAAAAATAAAAAGCACAATGTTGCCAACATTTTTCTCTAAATTTAAATTCCGAATAAAAACACGCACGCAATGGAAACCAGCAAAGTAATGATATGTATTTAATCTGTGGTATTCATAATTTAATCGATAAACAACTTTTCACTGCTTCGACATTTGCATATTGATGTGGGCGCATCGAGGGATGTCCCATCATTACGTCAATCTTGCGGGCTAACTTATTCGCCGGTCATCTGTGCTAGCCGTAATGACGTCACGTGCTGACGTATCAGGAAACAACAGTGAATTTATAGGAATTTATACGTGAACTTTTGATAAATACGAAATTCGTTGTATTCAGATCGTTTTGAAATAAAGAATATGAATATGACAAAATATTTATTTGTTTTTGATATTAAAAAGTACTAACTACAAATCTACATTCCATTCTCTATGTCTTCTGCTTGGTAATGACTACATCGGATAGCTTTTATCATTCGCCGTATCTGCGATATTTGGCTAAGTCCGGTCATACATACGGGAACTCTACATCACCCTAAATAACCACACCTAACTATCAATCAGTAGGATACAACCACGCCACTAGCAATCTTATTATTCTTATGATGAGGTTGGATTAATGAGAAATTTGACCAACCCTGGTGTCATAATTTCAAAACTGACTTACTGACTCCAATGATGTAAAAAGTATGGATTCGTGATATGCTTACAAAACAACCGAAAGAAGTGTTCCGAATGCAGTGACAGCACACATACACTTATTTCGAACTTTGAACACATTTACCTAAACAAAAGAGTACAAACTGTACTCTCTTCGGCGGTTCGTTTTTGAGGCACGGATGGCGTATCTACCTTTATATATACAGAATATCATTGACTGACTCTGACGCCTTGTCTATAAGGTACGGTTTCGTTAACGTGTCCTCAGATGCACGGAATATTCTTTCTTTTCATACAACAAGGTTGCGAAATAGGATCGAACAGGGAAAAATCTCACACAATAATTCCCTTTTCAATTTATTCTTAATTTCGATCATTCTTAAAACTGGATCAAGCGATCTCAACTCAACACTAAACCATTATTAATCAAACTAGACAAAGAAAACCAATATACACTGGCGTAGCCGGACATAATGACATATTAAGTATTTAATATACACATAGAGTAAAAACGAATATCCTTGTTTGCGTCCGTACTGAACGTTACACCTACTTCGATAGGTATCCGTAAGCGGTCTCGTGCCGCGACCGGAGCCAATCATCGGCTGAGCTAGGCTCGCCATTTTCATCCGGTGACGTCGTTAAGGCCATCTGCGGCCAACAACAAAATCAATTCGAAAAAAAAACTGAACGTTACGCCAGTACCTAGGTACTGGCGTAAAGTTCAGTTTTTTTTTTATCACAGACGGTGACTGTCCTTTATTTTTCACGTGCCCACGTCACAGCGGTATTAATAATGACAGATCCTGCAAGTGATAATTAAAACAAATCAGAAACCGTTCGAAGGTCAACCAGCGCCACGTGGAAACGGGTTCAATGCTACTTGATTCAATGTGCTTTCAAACTGTACGAATATTATGGAAATCGTAAGGTTTTGGTAATAGAAAAGTTGCATTAACGCTTTCATTCGAAAGCTCTATATAACACCCATGTGCCTTGTTTCCAGATTACTTGGAGTCGAAGCACGTCGTGTCTTTCTAGATCTTTTTTTAACTTATCTAGGAATACTTTAGCACCCATGTAACTTGACACATAACTTTGATAATTACCAGAGCTATATAAGTAGCTTTGTGCCAAAGAGTTTTAAACACGAGCTTACATTTTAATTAATTTCACCCTGCACACAAATCAATGCTTAATAATATTTGCACGTATTTCAATAAGAAAAGTTTATGTGTTCAATTTCTTGAAAAGAATACAAACAAAAACGCGCTGAATTTAATATTGTAGAATTGATTTACGCAGCATTCGTTTGAAATAATCTAATAAATATTTAACTAGTTTAGTACACGGTTTTAATTTTGCGATAAAATATTTGAATGGGTTAATATAGGTACATACAATTAAGTGACTCAAAACGAGTGTGGGCGTTTTGCACCTGACATAGTATTCAATCAATCTACGATTTAATGACGACTTTGAACTGTAACTTATCGACTGTATATTTAATTTGTAAGTATTAATTTTTCAACGGGATGTATAGTTCGTATTTAAGTGTGGTAGAACCATGCTTCTTCACGGTTGGGTTCGACCATAGAGATACTACAGTCTCAAATAGAACCGGCGCGAATTAACATTTTGTGTTTCATCGAATGAGTGATCTTCAACTTCCTACAACAAAATCTTCACTCGCCTACCCCATATTTTCATTTCTGTGTGAGTTAAAATGCGCCTCACCGAAGTGGTAATAGGAACTTTAAACATTGCGATTAATTGAACAGCACATTTGTAATTAAATAGTTGCTAAGTCGTGCCGATCGATAATATCGAGTATATCGAGTCGATAATCGTGCCGAAATATCGAATCGATAATCGTGCCGAAAGAGCGTCGGTGGCTCAGTGGTGTGGACTGTCGCCTTCCTACCGGGAGGGCTGAGGTTCAAATCCCGACACGTACCAATGTATTTTCGAATTTTCGAAAAATATATGTACGTTATCCGACGCTCTTACGGTGAAGGAAAACATCGTGAGGAAACCTTCATGCACGCCTGCGAAGAGATTCGTAGGTTGTGTGTGAAGTCGTCCAATCCGCACTGGGCCCGCGTGGACGACTAAGGCCTAATCACCCTATACGGGTAGGCTCGTGCCCCTCGGTGGGGACGTTTAATGAGCTGATGATGATGAAGTCGTGCCGATGTCAATACGTAGTAGATAAACAATAAACTACCTGGATGCACAATCTTAGTCAAAAGTGTGTCAGTTGAGCAGAATTTTCATTCATGATCACGTCGCTCGCTACATGCATGTCATAATGACATAGTAGCATGCAAAAGGACGACCTTTTGGTGTACTCTTTCTATGATACGTTAAGGTCAAAATTGAATGAAAAAATACGTTCTAAATATAACAATAACTACATATATGTTTCATGCGGCTCGGACATTTTTTGGTTAACGTTTCTTCATGATTGTGCATCTGGTTAGTCCATGTTTATCTAAGCCTGCGGTAGATCTAAATACGGTCATCACCGATGAACTGTCCTTGGGGAAGGTATAATCCATCAGTGGACTGCTATAATGACGATTATGATGACCCTTTACATCCAGCCTCCATCAATACATATTTCACTTCATTTAATAGCCATGAGCCTTCTGCCAAACATGTTTTTAAAACCATGCGCCATTGATGCCAGACCACCATTTGTGCCGGAGGCAACACCGACCACACTTTGGCCTATGACAATTTAGAAAGGCCCATTTTATAAATTACCACAAACGAGAATCGAACTGTGACCTTCTAGTGTCGCGTCTAGTTCGGCGGTCGTGATAGATACTAGACCAGAACGAGTTGATTAATGTTTATTTTAAGCAACTATTGTCGAACTATATTGACGACCCATTTGGTGTAACGGTTGAAACGTCGTCGGTTCTGGTTTGATCCCGGGCAGTACAAACATTTGTGTACATGAACATATCTGTTTATACTAGTCTAGGTGTTTTCTATGTATGATATGTATGTATTTACAAAAAAATATATAAATATTTTACCTAGTTGTTTAGTACCCGTAATACAAGCTTCACGCTTAATTTGGCTAGATGGCGTTGTGAGAATGTCAGAAGATTTTTTAAATTATTATCACTTAAATTAGGTTTATTATCTGTGCTTATAGTTAATCATGGATATTTTTAGAGGTATATAAATATGGGAAATAAATGTAGTATTTACAATTTTTTTAAGGGTAGGTTATTCAATAATAACAACAGGTTAATTCAACAGGTTGGTCCGCGTAAAAGTCGGGAGATACCTTGTTTGGCATAGGACATATTGGCCCCCATCCCCCCATATGGGGGAAAGTTTCATGACCCACAATCATTGGTTAAATGCGGCGGAATTCAGCTCAATTCCCCCATGTTAAAGATATATGGGCATTAATAATATCTTAAAAAGGAGCGTGTATATAAGCTACCTTATAACATAGAAAAGTAAACAGCCTTTTGCTAATAAGGCTTTAAGATTTTATCATCAATCCATAACAATAATCGTTTCAATACAACCTTTTAAGACGGTTGTAATGTGTTCTCGTAATTTAACAGAAGATAATGATTTCCCAGTAAACTTAAGAACAAAAATAATCTGCGTTATTTATACCTAGGGGCGCCGGCGGCTTATGAGTGTGGACGGTTGCCTTCCCATCTAGAGGAAGCAGGTTCAAATCCCGCCACTAACCATTTCTTTTCTTTTTTATGTACATTTATACGACGCCCTTACGGTGAAGGAAAACATCGTGTAGAAACCTGCATGCCCATGAAGTGAGTCAAAATTTGTGTGTGAAGTCGGTCTGCATTGGGCCTAATTGGACGAAGTACTAGGTAGAATTGACCCACACGTAATACCGAAATAGTCTCCCAAAAGTACTCTGTTAATTTCAATTCACATAATCGGACACAATTTACTCAACCTAACAATTACATTGTGACATTATTTTTCATACAAACACACGCTTTAACCTTATGTTTGTACTTACTTCCTATGAAATCCATAGCATAATATCAAAGCCGGATATACGAGCGATATCTTGTTGCGGATACGTGGCAGGCTTTATCTCAGATAGTATTTATTTCTGCGAATAAAATATTGCTCCAAAAAATAGCGTGCCGTGGAAATATGGCGCAGGGAGAGGCCTATTTTCAACAGTGAACTGCGATAGGTTTGTGAGATAAATAGTAATAAATATCCACTTATATTCTAAGAGCATGGACGGTGCTGATGGTGATGGCGACATACCAATGCTTATTAACCTGAAATATGAGTACTAAATAACGGGTAAACATACTTTCATACGGTTTTTTTTAATAAAGACATATTATGGTTCTCAAATGGAGGCCGCGTACCGGCAAGCGCAGCGTGGGACGGACCCACAAATGGACAGATGACCTGAGGAAGGTTGCGGGTGGCCGTTGGATGCAGATAGCTTCCGAACGTTTGGAATGAAAGTTATTGGGGGAGGCCTATGTTCAGCAGTAGACATTATATGGCTGATATGATGATGATACATATCATACATAGAAATACCCAGAACAATACAAACAAACATGTTCATGCACACAAATGTTTATACTGCTCGTGGATCGAACCCGGAACCCTTAGTGTAGTATCTGACGGCTCAACCATTACACCAAATGGGTCGTCGAGAGAGAGGTTTCGTGGCGACTAGCCCGTTTGGTCGAGCTACTATCGTAACTGTCAGTCATTGGATGGGAGACCAAAAATTACTATCTCGAGTCTTTTCGTTCTCGTTACGCCTTTAAACTCTGCTACAACCTGAAAGTTCATGTGGTAGGTTACGGTTTTAATACAATACAGCATATCTTAATAATATTACATAATGTGTTTTGTCAAAATCAAACACTACACAATGCTTTTAAATAACATATAAGCAAAAACTAAGTTCGTAAATAGTGGGATATTAATTCAATTATATCACACTCACACTAGTCTGTACTGCCGGGGGATCGAACCCGGAACCCTAAATGTAGTAGCCGACGTCTCAACCATTACATCAAACGAGTCGTCAGTAATTCTTTTAATGTATACGTATACTATTTTTTCAGCCCATCGCAGTCCACTGCTGGACACAGGTCTCCCCCATTTTGCGCCAGATATCCCGGTCCTCCGCTTTTCTCATCCAGCCTCCACCAGCGACATTTCGCAAGTCGTCGGTCCTACGTTACGCTTGCCGAGACGCGGTCTCCACTCCAGAACTCGTCTGCTCCAACGGCCATCGTTTCTGCGACATACGTGACCAGCCCACTATACGTACCCAAAATCATTTATACAAATCAATTAATTCATCCTCCCAAAACCGTTGAAGTGTAGTACCTATACTAAAACCTGTGATGTCACACCATATCCACACGGTGACGCATATTTATCGTCACATGCGTGACTATTGTATTTACTAATGGGGATACTAATACAAGTATTAGCGTATTTAACAAGGAAACTATTAAAATTTACCCAACCCGAAGCCCGGGGAAATCCTCCGAACACAGGTGAAACATGTCAGGTCTTGATGACGCAGCAACACTTCACACGTAGTGTTCTGTTTCTTTTAATATAAGTCAAAATCCATTTATTCAATTTATGCTCACAATAAAATAAATAAATAAATATCCACTGACATTCACACAGAGCCATCTAGCCCCAACTTAAGCGTGAAGCCTGTATTACGGGTACTTAACAACGGATAAACATAGTTATATTTTTTTGTAAATACGTACATATTATACATAGAAAACACTCAGACTATTACAAACAGACATGTTTATGCAAACAAATGTTTGTACTGGCCGGGGATCGAACCAGGAACCCATGGTGTTGCAGCCGACGTCTCAACCGCAACACCAAAATAATCACATATAAACGTCAAAATACACCAAAACCCCAGGAAAACATTTCGAAACCAATTGCACTACACATAAGTAACTCGTCATAGCACTAATTATTTACCTATATTTTGGAATTACTAATGCGCTTCTTCAATGACGCCGCGATGACTCGATATCAAACTAATTATTTTCATTAGTGATAGTAAATTACGTTTTACGAAAAGGGTCCCCCCGTGAATGAAGGTAAAACCACACATACTACAACCTTTTTGTAACCCTATTATAGGTGGCTATTTCCAATTTCGTAAACCTCAAATTGTACCTATCAAAAAGTTGCGTTTGGTAAACATTCTATATTTGAATACTGAATGAAATTGGGTATCAAACCCACCACCACCTTGTAAATAACACCATCACTTTATGCTAACCTAACCTTTATGCTAAAAACCGTCACTTTATGCTACAAAATATATTTAAAAAATAAATGCATATTCCAAAGACATTGAGAAAAATTACTTAATAACATAAAGCGACCAAACGAAAAGTGAATTTGAATTCACCATCGATTTATATTTTTTTAAATAAACAAAATCCAATAAAAGTAATTAATAAACCACACATACTACAATCTTTTTGTAACCTTAACATAGGGTGACAACGGGTATTAAACCCATAACATATCCGTATATTAAACCCCATAAAAATACCGTCACTTTATGCTACAAAGTATATTCCTAACTTTTTATACACGTCCCAAAAACATTTTGAAAACAATCAGAAGATATTAAAAACTACCAAATATTCAAATTTACCTGACAATCATTTATAAATAAACAAACAAAATCCAAAGAAATCAAATACGGTAATTATAGTCTAGATTTGTTGTTTATAATCAGTATTAAGGTGATGCTAAAAACTGAAAATTATTAAAATAAAGGCAGATAATATATTTTCAATACTTGTACTATAATATTCAATCGTACTTTTATAACTTTTGTAAGTATACATCAAACAAAAAATGTCCTCATACGTGCTAATAGTATGACAATTTATTCAATGTGAATATGCAAATATTCGTTTAATTAGATTTTCATTTCCGTAAATATATTGAAATTCTTAATAATCATTAGCGGTAACTTAGTCAAAGAGGTACTCCGGAATTAACTACTCTATTTTTATTAGTAATGTAAAAAATACTGCTTAAGACATCCATAACAAAATAATCAAATCCTTCCCAAATACAATATAAATGAAAATTGAATTTGCCATAAATAATTCATTCTAATCCTCTTACATATTTTTATTACATAAAAATCCCTTCAGTATTACGATAAATTCGCTCACTGTAAATAAAGTTGCTCCATTAATTATCGTATTAAAAAAATATATAATTTAAATTATTTAAAGAATTAGGACATAATTAAGTATAATATCTGATGGTATACCCGAAGAATGGAAGCAAGGGTGCAGCGCGTGCATTTAGGGGGTGGAGGGAGCGGGGCGCGGGCGGCTCGTGACGCATGCGCGACGAAAGGCGTCGCGGGGTGGGAGGCGCGCCTAACACTATTTAAACTGTTCTTACGAACGGTCATCATGCATTGGTCTGTTTGCAATCCAAAGTTTAGTTAGCCTTAGTAGTCCGACAGCTACAGTCGCAGACAGACAGGCTACAGCCGGTGGTCGGGACAAGCTCTCGAAGACTTACGCTAGCTAAACGCGCAGTGAACCTCAGTTCAGGCAGTACCCAGTGGTGTGTTCGAACAACGAAATGGCCGTCGCAGCTGCACAGAAGAACCGCGAAATGTTCGCCATCAAGAAGTCCTACAGCATCGAGGTGAGGGAGTGCTGCTTGCGCAGAATACCACCTGGACCGTCCAGGACTTGCGCCCCTTGCTTGCCATAGCGGATAAGTTCACCAAAGTTCTCGTTGACGGCTACACGCCGACGCATAACAGTTTGTTTACATTACGCATTCAAAGGGACAACTTGGATGACCGATACATAAGTTGTTGTCATTCGGTTTATTGGTGCATTCAATTTGCTAACAATTTTATATTACAATTTTGATGCCTCACATTAGCACGTATACGATAAATTTCAAACATAATGTAATTCCCAAACAATAACAGAACGTCAGTCAATACTCATTTACTGATTAATGGCACGACTAATGATTCAATAAATCCCCAAATAGGTGCTTCAATAACGACTAACAAGTGGTTTGCCGATAAAAAGTACGTATAATTTCTTTTTCGATGAGAGTCGAAATGGTCATTATTTACCCGCAGATTGTTAATTTAATGCGCGTAGCATAACTAGATGTGATCTATATCAATGACAGGTGTCCGTCATATAGCAAAACATGACCAAGCTACTTAGACTGTTAGTATAATGTAAATATATTATGTAGACAATGATAACTATTAAGTAATAATTTCGTGAGTGCGGCCAGCCGTACTAGAGCCGTACGACCTTTGCGCGTAGCAGCACGTCATCTCGACTAATCGCAATTGCCTACTTGTTGCCTATCAAATCACCTATCGGCCTTGTACGAATAAGTAACAATGGACGCGGCTTATAAAACAGAAGCTTTTAACGCAATTATCAATAAATTACCGGCGGGAAATTAAACGGCGCGCTTAATAACACTTTGTTTACATTGAAACGCGCGCAACGAAATGCGGTCGAGATAGCGTGAAAGCGCAGGAGATGGTTCCAGTTGCATTATCGCCATGTAATATGTTTTCACTGGCGATTGTGTGCGATTGTCGGAACGGGCGAGGTGCGCCGCCCCTCCCTCGGGCGCACGTAATGACATTATCTCGCCGTAATAATTACACTATTAAGCGACACCCGTGCACTTTCTCGGCGTTAAAACAATAATCGTGTGACACATTGCATAACCAGTCGCGCAACAATTACCAGGGGAACGAGGTGAAGAAGTCATTGTTGATGCGAATTGCCCGGCGTCGATGCAATACGCGCAAAAATAGTTCACTAGCCCAAGAAAATATTCCGTTTGCAATATCATCATTGTCTCGAGATAAATTACCATTGTCAACATTCAAGGTGGTGCTCGTAATCGTAACCTCAACTGCTAATTTGTTTTACATTAACCACGGCAATTTGATTAACATGGTAGTTTAATACAGTGGCCCGTGGTCAATAGCTTGAGCGACTGTTGCGAATGTATTTAAGGTTCTGCACACACATGCACTTATGCCAATTATTGTTATCCCGCTTACCGAGCTGTTTAACGCAATTCACATGTGTGCACAGACCCTTGAGATGCGATGCTTTTGTTTGTTTAATGAGTACCACACAATGCTGTGCGATACCCCGGTTTGTAGTTAACGTGTTATAATTACCATGTATTAAATAATTGGCAGCTGTACGATTGTATTTCCTTGACCGTCGAAGGTCGGAATGCGCGGAGGTGCGACGCTCACCCGATCCGCGGCAATCAGTAAAGATCGTTAAAATTCAATCATGTGACACGACCGCACCGTTACAACTCCACAAAGAGGTAGCGATTTACGAGAATTAACTTCAAAACATTTATTGTGCAATTCCGTTTGATTCGCCTCACAATGATTAGTTCCGCTCTTAATTACACGCAAAAACAATGGACCCACGCCAAAATATATAACAAATTCGAGGTCTCGTCGCGCCCTTGACCAACAGATTCTCCGCCGCGGTCAAACTTAGAACCAGTATTGTGGTAATGACAGCGTTGATATGTAAGTAGCGACACGCAGTCGTCATAGTGGGGACGTTTGTATGTTAATTGGAGCGCGGTGAGCTGACGAGGTTCGATGATGAATAGGCGTTCGAGTCAGTCGACATAGTAGGCGCAGGTCGCCGGGCGGCTCGGCTTAATTATACGCCGGCCGATTGGAGCGGTGAAGTGGCCACTCGGCCGAACCAAGGCTATATCAACCGGATTCCGAGTCCTGCCCGCCCCAGTTAGGCGGACCTTTAACTTCACAATGCGTTTCCGCAATTCAATTGACGGTCGCGATATTAATTTTGCACGTTCAACACAAAGCTTTCAGTAATTATGCACTGAGGCTACGTTTCAGGGGCTAGGTAACAATCGTGAGCGATTAACGCAACCCTTGACACACATAGTTAGGCTGGCGTAGCCGTTCTAGTGGAAAATGCTAGGTCTTACCGCCCGCGCTAGCCTGGGATTCGATAGTTGCGGATATTTATACTACAATCAAATATATTCGTACACAATCGGACCTAATACAATGTAAACCCAATATTTTGATTATTCTCTTTGTTAAATTACACAAAACAATGGATTATTCGCTAAGTACATCAAAGGGGCGTACCAACTTTGCAATGTCAATTTCACCGGTGGTTACAGTTCAAAACTTGTAAAAGCTTTCAGTTGCGTTGTCTCAATATCGGACTGAGCACTAAAGGCTCTCAAAGTCTGGTGGGAAGCCTGAAAGTTGTAAGTTGCAGTAATTGGCTCTATTGACGTTCAGTGGTCCAGAAACTGGTGTTCCTTTGTGAGCTTTCCATCGGGAGCGTCCGGGGGGGGGGGGGGTAATGGCACCACTTTACGCCCGGACACGCGCCGGAAATAAGCTTAGGAACTTCGTAAAAGCAATTCCTACTCGCACATGAAATATAATGCAATGTGACCGCTTTATATTTATAAGGATTTTGAAGATCAAGTTATTTTTAGCTGGCTTTTTGCCAAGTTTACTGAATAGTGGCATTACCATTACTTCGTCTGGCCTATACAAAATTAATAGTCTTACTTTAACAATTTCACTTAAAAAAATTAACAACTTAATTTCATCGACAACCGTTGGGATATACTGACAATTACTTACAAAACAAAACACTATTGTTTTTAAATGAATTTATTCAATTAGACGTTTTTTTCATGATTAAAATCAAATCGTTTGGTAAATAATTAGGTTACCACAACGATATTCAAAGTTCGTAATCACCTTTTGAGTTTGTAACTACAAAAATCCGCAAACTATACTTACCGACATTGGTATTAGGATTTCAAATATATATATATATGTCAATGACACCTCAATAACTGGATGTATTGTTACAGAACGGCTACCCATCCCGCCGTCGCTCCCTCGTGGACGATGCTCGTTTCGAAACACTAGTTGTAAAACAGACCAAGCAAAGTGTACTAGAAGAGGCTCGCGCCCGTGCCAATGGTAAGTCAACAGATAATGTACCTTAGTATTTCTGACGGACTAACAGAACGACGCAAGTTTCCTCTCAGTTTGACCGTCAGGAGTAAGGTGTTTCCACACAGCACAGTAGGGAAATTTCACCGTAACACAATCAATTATTATTATTATTTTGATTTTGCTCCATTAATTGGTGTTTTTTTTAACTTTTTTGTTTATTTTTATTATTTATTTTTTTATTTAGACTCTGGCTTGGACTCCGAATTCAACCAAGATGGAGTTTATATTGGAAACGGCGATAACTCCCCAACTGTGGAAGATGGAACTCAGCAAGATGAAACCAAGAACGGTCAGCTTGGTAATTTGTTATTCACTTGAATAATTTTTCTTTAATTGTTTTTTTATTATTTGATTTTTATTTTTTCTTTTATTTTTTTATAGCTGATACTGACATAGCGGATGATGCGAAGACGGACGACGGTAGGTATTCGCGACATTCAATAGTTACAATAACACTTTCTATGCGACATAATCGAATGCCACACAAGGTTCCACAGGATTCCATATTAATCTCAAACGAAATTTACAGATTACACCCTTACGGAAGAGGAGGTGATCCTGCAAAATGCAGCCAGTGAGTCTCCTGAGGCCGAACAGGCTCTCCAGCAAGCGGCTCTGCTACTCCGCATGCGTGACGGAATGGGCTCCCTTGCTCGCATCCTTAAAACCATTGACAACTACAAGGGATCCGTCCAACATCTCGAGACCCGCCCCTCCCAGCTCGCCGACGTCCAATTCGACGCCCTCGTCAAAGTCAGCATGAGCCGAATGAACCTGCTCCAACTGATCCGATCTCTTCGCCAGTCTACCGCATTCGCCGGAGTCAACCTCATGAGCGAGAACAACATCTCAAGCAAGACTCCGTGGTTCCCCCGCCACGCGTCCGATCTCGACAACTGCAACCACCTCATGACCAAATACGAACCCGAACTGGACATGAACCATCCCGGTTTCGCTGATAAAGATTACAGGGAGCGCAGAAAGCAAATTGCCGAGATCGCCTTCGCCTACAAGTATGGAGACTCGATCCCCTCGATCACCTACAAGGAGAGTGAGAACGCCACCTGGCAGCGAGTGTTCAACTCTGTAGTCGATCTGATGCCCAAGCATGCTTGTAGGGAATACATGGCCGCTTTCCAGAAGCTCCAAGAGGCGGATATCTTTGTGCCTCACCGCATTCCTCAGTTGGAGGATGTGAGCAACTTCCTGAGGAAGCACACCGGATTCACGCTGCGCCCCGCTGCTGGGCTGCTCACCGCCCGCGACTTCCTCGCCTCTCTCGCGTTCCGAGTGTTCCAATCCACGCAATACGTACGCCACGCCAACTCACCCTTCCACACCCCAGAGCCGTAAGTACTCACACTTTTGTTTAATTTCTGTGAAAAAATACTTAATTACTTTCTTCGCCAAAATCAAATTTACAGCAATTTAACAATACGAACAAAAGTTCATCCATTTATGTAGTACCAAAATAAGTCGTATACTATCTAATTATAACCTTATATTGGAGCTATTACTTTAATTGATTAACCACTTACAACTTTAACTATGTTTTAAATACTTGATAGTTATACTGAGGTTAAAATATTTAATTACTTGACAAAAACCTTGATGGGTTTTTTTTACGGCAACATTGTGTAATAAATCCTTGCAGGGCAAAGAAATTATATCGATACAAAACTATTTTTTTTTTGTAATATCATTACACATTGCAGTCCATATTCCAATATTAAAATATTTTCAGACTATTATAGTGAAAGCGTTCCAGGACGCGATAGAGTTATAACGTTATTAAATACCTCGCCTTAATTCACTTACTCTTCGAAGCGATTTTGAACAAAGTTTTCAGCATCAAAGACTTCCTGTAGATAAAATCACTCTATAGAGGACGAGGAAGGGACACGATACTAAGGATCATTATTTTACAGGGACTGTATCCACGAACTCCTTGGCCACATTCCGCTGCTCGCTGACCCCAGTTTCGCCCAATTCTCACAGGAGATCGGCTTGGCATCTCTCGGTGCATCCGACGCTGAAATCGAAAAGCTATCCACTGTAAGTCATTTGGTCAATGTGCATACTTCTTCGATATATTTATTTAATGTGTGAGCATACGCGATTGTATTGTTTCTTTGTTATTGGGCCCAGCTTTTGCGAATTGGATCATACATTTGCGCGCGTACAGTCTGTAGGCTGTACAAACAATGCCAATGTATACTTTATCTGCGCAGGTCTATTGGTTCACGGTTGAGTTCGGACTGTGCAAGGAGAATTCAGCAACTGAAGGTATACGGCGCTGCTGTACTGTCCTCGATCGGGGAACTTCTGCACGCCCTGAGTGACAAGCCTGAGCACAGGCCCTTCGACCCGGCTTCCACCTCCATCCAGCCTTACCAGGACCAAGAATACCAGCCTATTTACTATGTTGCCGAGAGCTTTGAAGATGCCAAAGATAAATTCAGGTAATTTGTTTAGCTCATCAGTTTAGTAAATATTAAAAGTGTTGACTTTAAATCAATTAATCATCAATATTCCTTATTAAAGTGAAATTAAGCAAGTAGAAGGCCAAGTTAGAGTAGCAGAGAGGTGTTCATGTGTTTTGCAGGATCAAATTGAAGTCCTCATTGAGATAACAATATTAATATTTCCATGGCTTTGCAGACGCTGGGTGTCAACCATGTCCCGACCGTTCGAAGTGCGCTTCAACCCGCACACGGAGCGCGTGGAGGTCCTTGACTCCGTGGACAAGCTGGAGACCCTCATCTGGCAACTCAATACCGAGATGCTGCATCTCACCAACGCCGTCAAGAAGCTGAAAGGCTCACACTTCGAATGAACACCCAGCTTAACACAGATTAATGGTTTCAGCGCACGCGACCTCGGCGCATACTGTATAGCTAGTGATATTATAGTTTTAAGACTGTTGGCGTGTGTGTAGCGTGTTTGAGTGTGTGATGACCATCGAATGGTACTACGTCGAATACCTTTTTGTACCTTATTGTATTATTTATTGCCGAGTTCATTGCCCGGGCTTCGGAAACTGCACCGCTCTCCCGATTGCCCATTTAAGGAGGCTGTGCGGGTTTCGAGAGACCTTAACTACTACTAGTATTATTTATAATTTAAAAAACACAACACTAAAAAAATGGAGCACCAAAAAGATAAAAAAATCAAACAATAAATATATGTGTTTGAGTGGACGTTTGCGTTTTATTTATATACAAATTACACATTATTGAAAGAGTATCTGTCAATATAAATATCAACTTAAAAACATGCTAGGAGCGTCATTTCTACTTACTCGCTCAATTTCTAAGAAACATGAAGCAAATTCAAAAAGATTATTGAATACTGCACTCGTCCATTTAACTTTATTCCCTTTTGTATTGCAATATCCTTTTAAAGTCATTTAAAGAACAAAATGAAATATAGCTAGTAACCAATCAGTAAAAGGAGCGGAGGCTTCCTTGCGAGCACCTGTAATAAGATTTTCTCCGGTCTCGAAGGAATATGATTGTTCCCAACATAATAGGATTGCGAGGTACACTAGGCTATACATTAATTTGTCTTGAGACCATCGCTTGTAATTAAAAACGAAGTAATGAATGAAATCTACATTTTTATATAAAAAGTCACTTCCTGCTTATTTAAATTTAATTATTGTCTACACGCTATCGCAAAAAATTCTTTGTCTTTAATTTTTTCGATAAGTAAAACATTTTATAATCAGAACTGGTTATGCGAGATCGAAAGCAAAACCGTGTAATGTAAATTAATTAAAAAACGCATAATAAAAATGAGGTAATGTGCTACGTTTTAGTACAAACTTGAGCACTGACATTAAACACGACAAGTCGAGGCCTCGGCAAGGGCGTACTGTACTCTAATAAAATGTTCCAACTGGTTTAGTTTAACAGCATTCAAATTGAATTCCTTTGCCTTTTAGGATGCTACATTTGGCTTTATTACTTACCTGATTTGCGAATTCAGAAAAAATGCCTCGTTTAACAGGTCATTTATTTTTTGACTAATATTATTAGTATCTTGGACTATCACATCGAATGCCTTTTTTGAATTTTCACATTTTTTTAATTTATTGCACAATATTAAATTCGGGCATACATTTCTTTTAGTTTTATTTTCACCGTAGATAATGTTAGCTCCTGAAAAATGTGACATAAGACATATGTAGCATTCTAGGGCAAAATAATTTGACTTGAGTGTACTTTTTAGGAAATTAGGAGACAGCCATAAAGGTTTCTAGACAATATTGTGACTAGGCTTAAACCTTGGCATTGCAATGACCACATTAGAACTGACATTAAACTTTAAAATGATAGTAGTACGTAAATCACAATAATGTAAAAAAGTATGGATTCGTCATATGCTCACAAAACAATCGAAGAAAGTGTTCCGAATGCAGTGATAGCACACATACACATATTTAGAATTTCAAACACATTTACCTAAACAAAAGAGTACAAACTGTACACTCTTTGGCGGTTTGTTTTTGAGGCACGGATGGCGTATCTACCTTTATATATACAGAATATCATTGGTAAATCATAGTTACGTCAACCAAGCCGCTCAGTAAAAAATTTTTTTTTGCAAATACTGCCACGCAGCAGAATGCATCGCGATGAGCATCGATGTCGTTACATGTAATAAAAAATTAAACGTCTATTTGCAACGTTAGCGGAATATTACAATAGATTACGCAACCCACGATTACCACGATAGAATTCATCCAATGAAGCAAATTACAAAACATTTGAAGACCAAGGTTTGATCTTGACAAAAACATAAATAAAACAAACGACGACAAAAAGTTTTCCGTATGAGTAGCTTTTTGGGTTACTACAGAGATAGAGAATATATAAATGTCTGTTCAAAGCATGAACATTAAGATGTAGGTACCCTTGATAAAACAATAAACTAACTTGATGCACAATCACGATGAAATATCACTTAACTTGTTATATTATGACATACAATAATTCATTAAAATTTTGACCTTAAGGCGTCATTACAAGGGTTCAAAATCAAAAGCACGAGCATGCTCACGTCATGTCACTGTGAAATGTAGCGAGCGACGCGATAATGAATGTAAATTCTACCTAACTGACGCGATGGGCAGAATTTTGCCGCGGACACTTTTTGAGTGAGAATGTGTTTGATGCACATTCTCACTCAAAAAGTTAGATTTTTATTATTATCTAAGTAGTATTAAATGATTCTTTAACTTTAAATAACATTTATTGATAGATTCAATCTTATGTAACATGATGACTGTTATCCGCGTGAAATGCTAATGTCAAGAGAGAGATATTAATGACGTGACATCATTCTTCAATTAATTAGGGATGGGTAGCGTGGGTCGTTTTTTTTTCAGTAGGTTTCACAGTAGGTACCCCATTTAAATTCATATAAATCTCTTCACACGTTCTCTTGTGAGCTGTTTAATTGTCTTACATTTTGTGGTATTATTTGGCATTATTAAAACTTAACCTACTCCCACAATTTATTCGCAGCAGAAGTACCTAATACTACTTAATGGTTCAATTAAGTTCAATTTACAGAATACCTTAAATCTTGCAAGGTCATTTTGATGGGTGGTCATGGTCAACTTGAAAAAGGTTTTTTTAACGCTTAACAAAACATATTTAGCCGTTGTTTAACCATAATAATATTATAAAGATTCTTAAAATACACGTGTAAAAACTCAATTACAAATAATGCAATGTTTAACTTATTCCTGATTTTCATTCTTTCTTCTCAGATTACAAATAAGGACTTGTGTTTAAAACGTACCTACCTATGTCATGTTAAATAATCAAATGAGTGTAAGTGTCCATAATTTTGTAACTGGTTGAACTATGTACTAAGGACTGTGTAATAAGATTTGAAACACAAAGTTATTGTCTAAGCTCGATACTTAGTGGTCGCGCGACCACTCCAAACCAAAGTAGTAAAATATCTCATATTTTAATATGAGAACACCATCTTACACACAATTGACACCGGCTACGTATTTCTCACGTGATGTCATCAACCTGTAAGGTACCATTGCAGGGCATAGGCCTTCTCCTACAGCATATCATCAACATTAACTCATTATACCTCACCGAGGGCACGAACCTACTCGTAAAGGGTGTTAGGCCTTAGTCGACTTCACGCACAACCTTTAAATCTCTTCGCAGGAGTGCGTAGATTTCCGCTTTTTGTTTTCCTTTACTGTGAGGGAGTCGGATAAATGTATACATAATTTTGAAAATTTAAAAACAATTCGCTGCGGGATTGAACCTGCACCCTCCAGATAGGAAGGCAACAGTCCACATGAGCCACCGATGCTATACAGCAAAGCTATCAGGATACCATGCGGACGAAATGCCTATTAGTGAGTTCTAACATATACCATTCTAGGATTGAATTTACTAAGATAAAAGGAAAAAAATCATACAGACTTACATAATGAAATGCTAATTCGATTCGAACTCAAGATCTCCGGTTCATGTAGGGATCTTAAAGAACCGCTCAGAATGACACGTGCTTTGTACGTGGTACACCAAATATGTTATATAAATTTGGCAAAATTGTAAATAAACTCTGCAAAATTATGTAACACATTAGGCACTAATGGTTTTTACCTGAGTACCAAATATGGTTGTCTAGTGTTACCGCTCGATAGTCGACTATCGATAGTAGGGAAAAAGCAATAGTATCAATCCGCCTATCTTTACACCAACTATTATCGATAGTCAACTTTTTATCAATAGTATTGTATTGATACTATCGTTTTTAGGGTTCCGTACCAAAATGGCAAAAAACGGAACCCTTATAGATTCGTCATGTCTGTCTGTCCGTCCGTCCGTATGTCACACCATTTAACTTTGTAAGTATATGTATTCTGTGAACCGCTATTAGGTTTTGACAAGAAAGATGAAAAAAAAATATATATTTTGGGGTTCCCCATACATTGAACTGAAACTCAAAAATTTTGTTTTCATCGTACCTACCCTCCCGTGTGGGATGTGTAGAGCTTGAAAAATGATAAAAAAGATTTCGAATATTATTTTTTATAAATTGAATATTTTGCGCGAGAGACACTTCCAAAGTTCAAAAATTGTGTTGAAGTGCGAAAAAACAGCATGTAAATTTTATGTCACTTGCTGCTGCGGAACCCTCCACGGGCGATTCCGACCCGCGCTTGCCCAATTTTTTGTTTGGTTGTTTGTTTGTCGAAAGTTGTTGCAATATATAGAGCCGACACAATCGATAGTATAGATACTATTGATAGTAACGTCTATATTGAGCTACGATACTATATAGTACATATTCGATAGTATCACAGTGTATCAATACTATTTCACTAAACTAAGCTATAGGTACTATCGATACTCTCGATAGTCCTTTCGATATAAACGATTTCCAATGTCAACTATCGATAGTCCAACTATCGATAGTTCGGCAACACTGGTTGTCTGCAAATCGAGAGTAAATAGGTTTTTGCAGCGGCACCGTGCGTCATTTTAGACATCACAATAATAAGACAGGTGACGTTTCTTTTGTATTATCTCCTTTTCAAATAAAACACCTAACATAACTTGTAAATATAATCATTATTGTGGCTCACTTTTCTTATTGCCTTTAAAGATTTTCATACGTGTGACGACCCATCTGGTGTAATGGTTGAGACGTCGGCTATTACACCAAGGGTTCCGGCAGAGTTACTCAATGATGTAAAAATGTATGGATTGGTGATATGCTCACAAAACAATCGAAAACAGTGTTCCGTATGCAGTGACAGCACACATACACATATTTCGAATGAGCGTACATTTAACTAAACAAAAGAGTACAAACTGTACTCTCTTCGGAGGTTCGTTTTTGAGGCACGGATGGCGTATCTACCTTTATATATACAGAATATCATTGGTATTACTTATCATCTAGTGAATAAACTGCAAGATACCTTTAAATTTTTGAATAATTTACCAGCTAATGTTCATCTAGTTTAGAATTTAGGTAATAGATAAATTAAAAGCAACCTTGATTTCCAATAAGATATTTAATTCATAAAACAGTGTATATAACGTTATTTTATATTAATTATGTTTAATGGATACATTTCACAATTCTAAAACAACAAGATGGCGTTAATTAATTATTATTATGAAAATAGCAATAGGAAAAGTGAACTAAAGTACGACGATGTTATGATTCCCTCTTTGTTTAGGTTGATATTTATATGAAAATCCACCTCATTTTTTATGGATTTTTTTAAAATCGTGACCAACATAATAGTTATTATGTAACTCAATTTGGAACGATTTAAATAATTATATATTTTTTTTACGTTTAACGCTTCAACTCAACAAAATACACATCCTTTTTTATTCGACGCGAATACCATCTGCTCCTGAATCTAAAGCATTGAGTATTAAAAAGAAAGCAAAATCTAGAATCGGTAATCTTTGTCATGATCGATTCATTCGACTTATTCCAGTCACTTGATTGGAATAAACCGTCTTTGAAAAACTTTAATAGTAAAATCAAAGCACGCGGCGGGATCTATTTAAGGCTGCCATCTGCGCTCGCCAATTGCCCGGTGAAGCTGTAAAGGCCATCTGCGGCCAACAGCAGTAGTCAGTTCGAAAAAAAAAACCGAGATCTATTCTTATTTACCAGTGAAGTTATCTTGTGGATTTAAGAATGCAATTTCCTAACAATTAATCAATAGATGTAGCCGCCACTATGTTGTTCTCGTTCAGTTCCTCATCACCGGCCAGAACAACGGTGTAGCTGTTCTTGAGTGACGCAACTTGATTGTGTAGAGTCCTCAATCGCATCTCCACCAGTTCGAAGTTCTCCTGAAGGTTCGTAATCTGCATCGTCAAACGTTGGCGTATCTGAAACAAGATGGCGTTTATCTCGCAGTTTTTTCGCATATGCTACGACAGCCGTGAGCTGCTGAATAAAGGTCATCGTTAATGAAACAAAGAAAGAGAAACATTTACATAGTTACAATTTTACATCTATGATACATTTAAATATGACAGAAAGTTAAAGAAAAGGCATTGCACATAAAAAATACAAAAAAATATTGTGGCCAAGTATCAGCATAGGCTGTCGTGACAAATGATTTTATCACGGGAGCGCTTGTATTCTGACGTTATTGGCTTTCTGGTTAGCCCTACGATATGACGTAATTTCAAACGAAATCATAGAACAGAGACGGGGATGTTTAATGTAGCCGAAGTTATTCAACATTTTTCAATTTGGAAAAAAAATACCGTCCAAATCTGTCCAGCCTTTACAGAGATTACCCGGAACAAACAGGCACACAGACTGGCGGACAGACAAATAAAAAAATCTACTTTGGTGTGTACTCCGAATATAAATATTCTTATGCAAGTAGTAGAAAACGGTAACTAAATTTTACAAACAGACAAAACTTGTATTTCTGTATTTCGTAAAATAATTATTATTAAGCAACTAAAAGCGATGATTAATTTCCCGTCCGTCAACCGTCCCTTTGCAAAGATCGCAGCGGTTGCTAACTGATTCCTTCCCTTGGCCGTGTAATCCATCTTCCGAAATCCGCAGAGCGGCGATATAATTTTATAACACTGTTAAATTATGTTTTCAAACACAATTTGAACGTGTCACGTTGTATTTAAACAATTGGTTAGGTAGTTAACAGGGAAAACGGCGTCAGATCATATCGTAACATAAGAAAATAAATTATTTGGGACACAACAAAAAAAAATTATGTATAATATTTATTAGTACTTTAAAAATATATATATATAAGTATGTATATCCGTTGTTTAGTACCCATAATTCAGGCTTCACGCTTAACTTGGGGCTAGATGACGCTGTGTTGATGTCAGTGGATATTTATTATATAAATAAACCTTCGCATTAATATTTACAATCTGTATTGACAAAAGATTGTAATTAAGAAACACAAACAAAAAAGGAAGACATGAAAAAATACATTCCAATATCATTAACGTACTGGGGGGTTCCTGCCATCTTCTAATACGTAATAAGTATTACGTTTTAGAATATGTAATAAGTATTAATTTAATGATACGTCAGCATTAATGTACCAGAAAAGGCCGGAATTGGCGGAATAATTATTGTTATACTACTATAGAGATGGCGGACAGCATTCTGATTATTATTACATCAAATGCGCTACCAAATCGTTATACTACAATCAGTTCTCTCTCTTCAACTTGAAAGGAAGAAAAAAAAATTATTCAAATACATCTGTTACAGATACTTTTGAATCGTCAATTGTTATTATCATTTTTTTGTGACTCTACCACCGGTTCGGAATAAGTAGGATCTTCGAGAAGAGCCGGCAAGAAACTCGAGTTACTCTTTTAATCTTTTTATATATCTTGTTGCAGTCCACTGCAACTGCTGAACATAGGTCTCCCACATTTTGTCCTCCATTCCGGTCCTCCGCTTACTGATAATGATCAGTGACTCTTTATATTAATATACGATTATAAGTAAATATAAATTAATACATATATCCACTAACATTCACACAGCGCCATCTATAGGTCTAGATGGCGCTGTATACATTTCAGTAGATTAAGCGAGGAACTTGTAGCTAGGGTACTAAACAACTGATAACATACTTATATTTTTTTGGAAATACATTATTCATAGAATTCATAGAACACAAAATAACAAATGGTCTGGCCATTACAAAGAGACATGTTCAAGCATACAATGCCCGGGGATCTAACCCGAAACCCATGGTGTAGTAACCGACGTCTCGACCACTGCACCACATGAGTAGTCTACACTTCATAATATTATTAAAATCGTTGCAAATTTTCTTTCTAATTCTGAACGTTTAATACATTTGAATTATACGTACACACATTTAACTATTACGCATAGACTCAAAACTAACAATGTCAGTTTACGCTTGGAAAGTTACCAATTGTAATCTTCCAAAATTGTTAGCGGTAGTGTGCGTCACTATCACCTTTTGCTTCTGTCAAAGCATTTTCATTTAATTTTACTCAGTAGCCGTACCGTGTTTTTTTTATGTCATAAATGTGCAGGGCGGTGAGGAAGCTCACCTGATGGTAAGTGACACGCCCGACCATGTCAGAGCGGCACTGAAGGAGACCAACAACTGGTATACAGTTATAATCCTCCATTAATGCCGCACTGCGCCTGTCACCCGAGACAACAGATATTAGGTCTCTTATTCCCGGTAATTTCATTAGGTACTTACAGTGCCCAC
Organism: Leucinodes orbonalis; assembly: GCA_019425675.1. Taxonomy (NCBI): domain Eukaryota; kingdom Metazoa; phylum Arthropoda; class Insecta; order Lepidoptera; family Crambidae; genus Leucinodes; species Leucinodes orbonalis. Next base: position 147,281 of record PQWD01009948.1, on the reverse strand, counting down.
ATCCCGAAACATAAAAGTGCATAACACTCCTGTTTCACGGGCGATATCTGACACTGCGGTGGTACCTACCTAGACTACTCGAGTCTACCATCTTGTGTGATGGCTTTATAATACAATAAACACATCCCCTACTTTATTTTCGAACGGAAATTTCGCCGCCAGTCGCACATAGCTTTCACTAGGTGGCAGACGCGGCACTGCCAGATATCGTCCCATAAAATACCGGGTATAAGACCTGACATCTGTCGTGTCGGAAGACGGGCGCAGAACAGTATTGACGGAAAAAATGACTACAGTTAATTTCATTCAACACTGCATTTGCCATGGTCAGGCGTATCACTTACCACCAGGTGAGCGCACTTGCCATTCTGTTGATAAATAAAAAAACTTCTACGGGCAAGTTACGAGCGCAGATGGCCCTCAGCTCTCAGCCTAGGTAACCTACTCTTCGGTGGCGTATGCAGTGAATAAAACTAAGTTTTATAGTGCGTAAATGTACGAGGTATGATTAAAACAAAAATATTCACCATTGTGAATAGACCTAAGTTTTGCAGCGGACTGTCACGGGTTTGTAAAGTAGCTAAATAGAGCTAGAAATAGGTACTACCTCTCTACCATAAAGGTTTGCAATATATATGCAACCCATATACGTGCGTGATTTTGGAATCATTGGCATCCAGTCCTATTATTGTATTCATATCATGGGATGATTTTTTGTGAAACTAATACTATTTGAGTTATAATAAAGATATTACAAAACAAATGGTCAATAAATAAATTATCGGATTGATCTCTGCAACACCTCCCGCCTAGAACCTCATTTTAATTGAAATTAAGGTGATTACATCATTTAATTGAAATTAAAAGTATTAGGTATTAATTTTTTTGTATTATCAATTTAAATTAATTGATAAAAAATTTGGGGATGTCACTGCATATTTGGGGGATGTACTTTAAATCATAAGTAATAATAAGATTCTAATTAAAAAAAAGCCAATGGTCTCGATTTTACTCTAGGCGAAAGGTGCTTACTACTAACACAAACGTTGTTAGCATAATTGCATTTAATATATCTAATAAAAAAACAACATATTATTGCATTCGAATGAAGGCCGTGAACCACATTCGTAGACAAATGACATAAAGAAACACAAAAGCCAACGACAAAGAACATTACTACCAGACCAGGCCAGACCTACATCCAGCATTTTGCTAAACACAAAAAAACCACAGGTAAACCATAATTGAACTGCATTGAACCAGTTTTGAATAGAGTCACCAAACATCCGTATAACTACGGAAAAAGTCCTCTTACAAGTGCTCTTATAAAATCTGAAAATTTTAATACCATGAACTCACTCATCAGCCATTGTATCTCTGCAGCCCTGCTGGGCAATTCGTGCCTAAGCATGGCTCGACCTAGTGTTGCCAGGTTCGATTTGTTTTAAATCGGGACACGAAGCCAAAAAATCGGTATTTGAGGTTGCAGATCGGGACGGGTAACATTAAAAAAAGTGATGTGACGCTGATGACGAGCCAGTTTGCATTTGACAGTGATGTAATTAGTGGAAGATATGTAGCGTAAATATGTATTTAAAAAAAACATCTCATAATCTTTTTTAATTAATAAAGACATTAAGCGTCCCGATCAGGACGCATCCACAGACCTCTGAAAATCGGGACGTCCCGCGCAAATCGGGACACTAGGCAACCCGAGCTACAATTGGGTATTTGACAACACTAATCGTTGACGCAGTTTTTATGAACTGTCAAAAAGAACGTCTCCATATATTTTGTATGGGATTATTGATATGTGACGTATTGCTCACTATCATCAATTGACCTTATATTTATTGGTTTCAGTGTATTTAAAAATACAATATTGCAAATAAACAAAAGTGATCAATGAAACGACATATAAAATAAGGTGCGCTTTTATAAAAATAAGGTTTGGTATTTTATTGCGGATGGTGGAGAGTACCGAATACTTAACTAATTGTCCGGTTCTTAACAACGCGCCATGGCCAGCCTTGTCCTAAGGATACCAACCATAAACGAGCAAAAGTATATAGTGCCACTCGTATGTAAGTTTAACGACCGCGACTGTGCACGAGACCTGAACAGTAATTATCACATACATATTTACATAGCTTTTATGTGAACAACAAAAATATATTAAATAACAAAGCCTCAACCTATCACAGTCTACCATTCGCTGTCCCGATCTCACTTACAATTATCTGCAAAATGACGACATAAGTAACACAAGAATAATGAAAACAATACTTGAATAATATAAATAGAGTATGCTAAAACAATCCAACTTGGCCAGCATAATTTCAAGATACTCGTAGAAGCTGAAATAAAAAAATATCCGATTCTTGAAATCAATAATTGTGAAGTAGTGTTCTAAAGTTCCAAAGCCTGTATCGCAGTTAATCTTAAAAATATATAAAAATGTGATATAAACATTGGTTCAAAAATAAATTAAAATCTACTTGTAATTACATTTTTTTAATGCATACCATTATATTTCCACATCTAAACATCGCTGAAAGTACAGATTCTATTTCGGAAATCGGGGACATAACCTATACTTTTGATAGTGACTAGGTATATATACTTACTACTAAATATATATGCTGTAGCATTATAGTGATGGAGATATTATGATATCGAGTTACCTGTGCCTTTGGATACATAAAACCCTTCGCCCTGGCAATCAATTTGGCACATATTCTAACCTCTCATAAATAAACAAAACCTTATCATATTTAATATAATTTATGTAAATTAACGACAAATGGCATTTTGTATCATATCCACAAAGCACAAGTTCTTTATAAAATATTAAGGTAACATAAGTTCCATATATTACTAATGATAAAGTCCTGTATTCCAAATTAGTTCGTCGAATTTTAAAATGTAATTTTTATGAATTTTTCCTCTATCCTCAAAATTTCAAAATAATATTGACTATAAGTAAAAAGTCTACCTTAGTTACAAATACCAGCTGTCATAACTATACAATCTCGTATGTTTTATTATTGGTAGAAAATAGAATTTTAAAAATTAAATTCGTAGAACCTACTAATCGGACAGCATTTTCCAATACACGACTACATTTAGATAGTACAATTTCAGAGTGCTATCATTAAATAAAATTACCCATTCACTGGTAATTTGGTCGATCCATCCTAAATCACGACTCTTCCAGTGGAATAAACTGCTCATAATGAGACTATTTTGGTAAAAAAAATAATCTTTAAACAGCATGCAAAATTTTGTTAAATTTCAAAACTACATATATTTATTGAAAATTTTAAATCCCTCCAATAAAAAAATTAAAAACTGCTAAAATAATGTTCGTGGTTCCATTTTTTTATCCAAATAGTCAATGACTCGCAAGGATAACTGTCCCCGCCAATAGATGTTAATTACATTTTATATCCGCGACAAGTCCTCGAGCGACTAGTAGAGTCTACTCTACTAAAAAAAAAACTCAAAAGCAAATAAAAAAAAACCCTACTCAATAAAAAGGTACAATAAACACTCACCTCATCTCTTTCCTTGTGCAACGCCCTGCACTGCGCTCTCGTCTGCACCAGTTGTCTCTCCATCTCGGAGATCTGCGTTTGCAGATACCGCCGCATCGAGTCCGCCCGCTCCTTACATCTGCTGAGCGACCTGGCACTGCTCGCTCTCGCTTCCTCCAAGTCCTTGCACAACTGCATGCACTCTGATGTCTTCTCTTTGTACATCATGTCGTGTTGCATCAACTTCTCTTCGAGATGAAGCACCTTCGTTCTGAGTTAAAAACCAGAAATGAGTTTCTATTGTACACGCCTTATAAGGGGCATCGCTTATAGTATTAATCTGTTTACTGGGAATAAGACGATTTATTAAGTGGATAGGATAGCTACAATTTGCTTTAACACTGCATCTATCATGGTCAGGCGTATAACTTACCACCAGGTGAGAGTACTGACCGTCCTATTCACTTATGACGTTTAATAAAATATGGTTGCATATAGATCGTTGTCCGAAAGAGCCACAAGTGCGTAGTTGATTTTAAAGGAATAGTGAGGGAATATTTAAGAAGGGACGAAAAAAGGTCGTCCTAGAGTAACCTCACTTGGCAAAATACAACGCAAATCGTTTTTTTAACGCCGATTTTATGTTAAGCCATCGTATCACTACGGTTTAGCCAGCCGATTCGTGACCGATGCATTGTTCCCCTACTCTTATATAAAATATATATTCTTATATAAAAGGTTAGGCGTGACATGTTTTCATATTTTTTGGAGGAGTAGATAAAAAAAATATCCCACCAAAAACATTACATGTAAAATGCTGCTAAGACGACCATATAAGGTTTGCGCTGTGAAAAGACATCAGATCTCATGGAGAGCCTAGCTTCTGATTCTACACAACCTAGCTCTACCGACCCTTACTTCAACAAATTAATACTTATGTACGGCTTCGCCGTTTCGCTACCGCCGTGGTAATGTTACGAATATTTAGTTTCTGATCTGCACTAAGTAACGAAACAGCCAAGCCGGCCAAGGGGTCGGTAAATCCCGTGGTGGGATCTGGTATCTTTTTCACAGTAACCAACTCTATGAGAATTCGGAAAAATCGACGAAACGCTTCGAGACAAGGAAGGAAGTGCAGTTGCGCTTCACTTGGCTCGTCTTGGCGGGGCACTGCCATGCCCCCAGATAAACTATCGCTATTTTAAGATTGCAATGACAAATGTTCCGGCCAAAGATATCCGAGTGAATGGTCATTTCGATTAAAATATTATTTGAATATCATTGCATTCGAGCAATCGTTACACGGCCATTTAAGATGTACAATCCAGGTTTACTTTATTTTCTTACGAAATAAAAACTACAAATACATATTTCTCTACCCAAAAGACTGGGTTTCCATAACAATTTGATCAAAGAATATCCAACATTAAGTCGTACGTACAATTTTTAGTCTAGCATTTACCAAAAACGTTGTCAACTCAACAAGAACTCGATCATCACTCATACAGTAGACACTACCGACCGAATCATCGGACTGAATGCGTAGTTGAAACACGGTTTTATCGGCAAAGCACTTCAGCAGTGTGCCATAACAGCGAAAGCTCTGATCGAAACAAGGTATGAGACACGCTTTATCGATATAAACACGCCGGTATTTTAAAATTAAAAATGTACGTCATCATCATTATCAGCTCATTATAAGTCCCCGAGCCGAGGGGCACGAACTTATGCACCCGTAAAGGGTTGTGCCTTAGTCATCCACACGGGCCCAGTAGCCGACTTCAAGCACAACCTTTTAATCTCTTCGCAGGCATGTGTTGGATTCCTCAGCATTTTTTATTTTTACTACACCGTAAGAGTGTCGAATAAACGTACATAAGTATAATTCCGCAAATTCGAAAAGATATTGGTACGTGGCGGGATATGAACCTGCACCCTTCAGAGCGGAAGGCAACAGTCCACACCAAGGAGCCACCAACGTTCTTAAAATGTACGTCTCTCTTTAACCTATCGCAGTTCACTGTTGGACATAGGTCTCAGCCATTTTGCGTTAGATATCCCGGTCCTCCGCTTTTCTCATCCAGCCTCCACCGAGAACGAGAACGCTTATACGCTTGCCAAGACGCAGGTCTTCACTCCAGAAGTCGTCTGCTCCAACGGTCATTCTTTCTGCGTTATGAGTAGGTGGTAAGATAATGGATATTTTGAATATGTCGATAACTTGTTGCCGGGAGCGATGATAGTAATTTGGGGTCAGTTCATTAACTGTCCATCAATCAAACTGAGCAATGAAAAAGTTTTTAAAAAGTATCACTAGCGGTTCGTTAAGTGACAGGATCGTAAATCATATTTTAACACTCACGAGAATTATCTGAAGTACATTCGAAGAAGGTCTCAAGAACTATCGATAGTGACCAGTTCACAGCACTACAGAATTACATGAAGCCGAACCTTCCTACCCATTGGCAGGCAATTAACAAACGTATACACATGCAAGTCATTCAAAAGCATCGATGTCATCCAGTTTTGTGACAGCACTACTGACTATGAGTCGAATCCACCTGCCCATTGACTGTCAATTTGCAAAAGTGCACTTTGGGAAAGTCTTTTGAATGTGTCGATAACGGCATTTCGGGTGACAGCACTACGGTATCATATGAAGCCGAATCTACCTGACCGTTGACAAGCAATTAACGCAGAACACCGAGCCATAGCCGTTCGAGTGCATTCACCCCGTCAATTCAACTGGACCACACAAAACACATACATTACATTTAAATTTCGCAGTTTATTTACATTATGTAAAGGCTTAGACAGAATTGCTGATTATGTTTGTACTGGCCTAAATCTTAATACTCGTACCCGACTTTAAATTAATTTTAATAAATTATCTATTTGCTTCAATATGCAAATAGCTAATTACCTAAGCAATTGCTTAAGGTCCAAAATATTATCAACATGTTGATTATATTGTTTATTGGTGAATGTATAACTAAACAAAAACACGATTGACGATTGAATGTGTAGTGGCCGGCAGATTAAAATACAATTGTTACCATCACTATTCTTGCTGTGGTGCCGTAAAGGCTGAGGAACAACACAATTAACAGAGATGGGGGTGACAGCGCACTCTTATCAGATCACCTATACCATCTTAAAATAATAATATGCAGCTTCTTAGCTAATCAGTTTCAGACCATGGATTGTAATAAGCTGTTTATTTTTTCATGATTGAAAACTAGTGAATATAAGTGAACTATAATATTTTGAGATACATATTAAATAACCAACAAAAGTTTCAAGACCTAAACCAAGTAAAGAACTGAAATTAAACTAACGCAGTCCACACAGTGACTTCGGAGCTTGATATGAAAAAGTACAGAGAAAGGATATACTTTCCTACTGCGCATCTTTCTTGCTAAGAGTTTACTTTTGTCCAAAACTGACCTACGTATTATTTAGCATAGTATAATTATTATAAATATACCCATACACCTGGAAGTTATTGATATCGGCCTTGACAGGTAAGTGTGGATGACCTCAACAATTTGAGAACCGCTTTTTTTATTACTTCAATAATAAACAAAGCAATAATGGCTGTCTGGTTGTCTGTCAGGTTTAGGGATTTAATAAGATAATAGTACTTCCTTGTTTAGACACCACTCGAGTTTATTTTTAACATTCAGGTAGATACTTATTATCGATATTAGGCTTAAATACAAGTACGGTTTGATACTGTCTCTACACATTACTGTGCTTCTTTGAAATACTGTGTAGCTTCATTTTCAAAGCATTTACAGTTTCTACCCTTAAAATTCAAATAATTTACTAACTATTGTTTCCGTTTAACTTGTCTGGGTGGCAACCAAGAAACATGATATTATATTAAAGAACATTTTTATCTCTCATTTAGTTCCACACTATAAATGCATGTTTCAAACCTTGTTTCAAAACTCAGATTTATATGATTTATTTTCTGCTATTTAATTTAATCAAATCTATAGCATGTTTATTTGATGCGGCTGTCTATATTTGTCACACTTATCAAAAGTAATTTTAAGAAAAAAAATATTTTTTTAGTATACCTTAAATTTAAATAAAATAAACGATTTATTTCCCCCGGTTTATAAAAAAAATACATGTTGTATCATTTAAATGTAGGCAGCTATTTCTTACGGTTACACAAAGATTTACAACAAAAAAATACACCAAAAAGGCCCTGACGGCCATTTACATGAACGGTAGGGAGTTGGTGACTAATTTATTTTAAATCTTCCATCACCACAAGACAAAAGGATTGAATCAAAAGCATTTTTTATAAGATATCCTATTTACAATGCAAAATTTCTTTTATCGATTTTTATTATTTTTGGAAAATAACTTATTAAGGAATCATATTTCATTAACAATTACTCAAATATGAGCACTCACTTGTACTCATCGACATATTTGGACAATTCTGCAATTTCTTTTTGTTTCTCTTCCAATGTGATTTGCGCTAATCTGTTCTCCTCACACAATCTCGTTCTTTCCGACTTCTCTTGGTTTAGATTAGTTATTGCTACCACGAGCTGAAATGAAATTAATCAATTCAGAACCTTTAATACTTCTAATATAATTCAAAATAAACCCAATATTTTGCAGGCTCGTATTTTTTTCAATTGTTTATAATGTTGAAGTATTTTTCAAACTCCTCCAGCTGTAGACTGAATAGATAGTTAGAAGCGTCATTAAGAAGGTACAAAATTAAAAGCACGAGCCTACTACTACGTCACTATGACATGTAGCGAGCGACGTAATTATGTATAAAAATTCTGGCCAACTGACGCGATGGGCAGACTTTTGCCACGGACACTTTTTGTAGTTAATTATTTATTCGGCTGTGGAACTCTTAGCCCTTTAGTTTACAGATGAGAAATTTGTACTTGACTACAATAAATTAACACACGGGTAATTAATTTACGCGCATACCTTTTCTTTGACTCGATACAATTCACTGGAAAGCTGTTGACTACTGTCCTCAGCCACTCGCTGCATCTCCTTTGCCTCCTGCAACTGGATCTGCGCTCCTTTCAACAGATCTGGCAAAGGTGCCAGCTCCTGTAGCTTCTCTTGAAATTGCATCTGTTGACGTTTTTAATACCTATACATTGCATGAATTGTTCCTAGATAGGCATGATCCATCTGCCGTTACTTAACATAAGGGGAGATAGCGGCAAAATAGCTAATCATTTCAAATTTTAAATACTTCCAAACGACCACATAAAGTTTGCCCTGTGAAAAAGATATCAGGTCGTGTGTGAAATTAAGCTTCTGAATCTACACGGCGTATCAGTAAATATGTAAGGCATCGCCATTTCACTACCGTCTTAGAGGTGGGAATACTTATAATTTCTCATCTGAAGTAAGACTAAGACCAACACAAGCCACTTACGTTGAGTTGTTCTAGATGGTTACATGAATCATGCGTAATCGGATAGATTTGGAAAAAATATGTTTATAGGTAACTTACCTTCATCTTCTGAATTTCAATTTGTATTTGATCAGAAACCTGCTTATTGTCGTATTCGATCACTTCCAGTTGTCTCCTTAACTCCTCAACTTGCTCTTGCGCTTGTAGATACTGAAAAATTCATCATCGTCGTTACATCCTTCCACTTAGACAGAGACTTGGAGGTCTCTGTTAGATGGCCATGGTTGGATATGCAAAAACCAACTGAGCATTCGTACGAACGTAGATAACATTTTAATCCCATCAATGTTTAAATGTAACGCTTGTAGGTACCTACCTAATGGTACCAAATAGCAATATGTTTTTATAGTGACACGGAAATATCCAAAATAAAAAATAAGATACTTAATAATAAAGACCATTTTATAACCACAATAAATAAATTATTGAATATTAACAAATGGAACAAACAATACTTCTACCCGCGCGCGAGAATGGACATATACGATACTGCTCGTAATGTTTTTAAATAATAAAAATAGAAACAACTACCTTAGAAGAAAATAACCACAGTGACATTTCTCAAGTCCTTGAGCAATGCATCCTACCCATAGTGGCAATTAATGCAAAGACATATAATAATGTCGTAGCAATCGCAATTGTAGAGTGGCTATAGGTTTACGTTGCCTCATCACATCATGAATAGCACTATTAGCAAATACCTTAACGCGATACTCCTGCAATTGTTCAGTTTTCTCAACCACGGTTATCCTCATTTCCTCCATCTCCTCTTTCATGTCCCTGATTTGCGTCTTCATCGCGTTGACCTCTTCTTCGGTAAATTTCCGATGATCCTATTAAACGCGGCATGCAATTCGTTAATTGGCTGTCGTGATCGATCCCATTGTGTGTAACGAACAAAGCAACAAGTGACTTCCCACGACAGTACCAAGTTGGGGTGTACTTATTATAATCGGGTAGACCTTTTTTACCGTTGTACAATAGTCAAGGAAGTTATTAGGTACGGATGTTAGAGTACAAGGGCAACGTTAGGTTTTTCCCTGACAGGGCTATATTGCCAATCGTTGATTATCATCGTGTTGACAAATACATATGTAATGACTGTCAGGTATGATGGTCTAAGACCCACGGCTGCAGTAAGCCTGGGTTTGGATATCGAAAGAGGCAGATCTCGGTTCTTATCGAAATTTACGTTCAGTTTTGAGTATTATGCTCCCAAAGATGTACCTAAAAAGTAGATACCTAATATCGATTGGCAATTCAAAGATAAGTCCCAGCAGTCATGTTTGGATTGTAAGTTAGGTTTGAATATATGAGACTTGAAATTACAAGTGTCCCAAAAAGAGCAAAGGTTGTTTGGGTTGTGTGGATGACAACGTTGGCTGAAAACGGCGTTACGGGATACATTAAAAATCAAGAATGTCCTTCTAAAACATACGTTAAAATGTTAACCATGAAAAATAATGTAAAATTCATCAACTTTTAAATGATGGGCACCCTACCTTCCCACAAAGCATTAGCATGAAAAAATCGGCACACCCAAGACGTGAGCTCACGAGATTGCTCGATGTTTTTGATAAGATAGTAGCGGGGACCAAAGTGCCTTTAAAAATGGAAAGCCAAGTCTCCCCGAAAAATAATAAAAAGGCCGTCCACTGTAAATACTTGCATGATATTTTCTTTGTTTGCAGTGAATTTCCGCTATTGGCCACGTATAGTATTCGCAGCTTCACCGGACAGTGTCGAGCGCAGATGGCTCTCAGCACAAACTTGTACGATAATCTACTAAGCACGCTAGCAGCACGTCATCAAGCCCACCAATTAAATAAATGAACATTTAATTTGTACCTTTCCCTCCACACCAATTTCCGAGCAACATATACTGTTTAGTTTTAGTTCCAAATCTTTCAGTTTAGATTCGTACTTTTCTCTTTGAAACCTTTCTTCGTCGGCTGCACACTTCGCCCTTATTAATTCTTCGCGCAGTATATTGACCTTGAAGAAATATATTTATATTAACAGCAATTAGATATAAGTAAAATAAGCTTAAGTCCTTATTTTTTAGTTCAAAATTTTAAATGGCGGCATGGTTGGTATCGTTATGGTATATATTAGTTTAGATAAAATATACGTAAAAGTGTAAATCGAGAAACACATACCTCCTTACATACCTCCTTAATATTTCAAAAATAATTATCAGAAGAACAAACACGACATTGGTTTGCATTTACTAATGCTAGACCACATTATTTAATACGAACACCATAGATTAATATTGTACATTTTCATTTATCAAGCTTGCGTTTTTAATTACCGTCTCTACTCCCGAGGGTACGAGGAGCCGGCAGTGCCGGATTAAGATAGCGAGGGGCCTGTAGCAAATTCTGTCAAATGGCCCTGCGGGGTAACGCAATCTCTTAAAACAGTATTGTTATAATGATACGTCAGTATTTTTGTACCAGAAAAGATGAAGTAATATTATAGTAAGTAACACTGTTTTAAGAGACGGCGGTAACCCAGGTTTTTTTTAGATTCTTGTTTAGGGTATATTCTAGCCCTTTGGAGGGTAGAAATGTGGCATATATATGCTATTCTAAATACATCGAATATAATAAGGCATATATACTTTTTATCTAGTGAAGTCAAAGCCATATACCTAACATATTCTTAAGGTGTGCAACACAATTTAAGATTCTTTTATTTTTATTTATTTAGTTCCAATGAAACAGGAGTTTTACTTGAAGCACGGGCCCTTCTATACGCGGGGCCCCTCAGCATGTACTACTCTTGTTATGGCTTATCCGGCACTGAGAGCCGGCTCAGTACAAATCATGTCTGAGAACTGGCTTATCTATAGAGATTAACATAGACTAAGTATAAAGTACAATGAATCTTTTTTATTTTAAAATGTAAATACCTATCTGATTTCGTTCCACGACCCCAAGCAAACACGACATTCGACGAAGAGTTCGATTATAAGAAAATTTAAATACCCTTTTTTAATAATTTTTTTTTTTAATATATTTATCTAAGTAACCTGGAATATGTTTGGAGGGAAAAATGACCTCGATGTACGCTTATTGCGAATAGGGACTAGAACTTCTAACATAGGACCTACTCGTATATGTATGTTGTAATTTGAATTGCGCCAAATAAATATTTTTCTTTCTTTCTAACTTACAATGAGCCGAGAATTTTTAAAACGAATAACGATAACGACACCACAACATAAGTAAGTACTGAAATATTAGAAGAACATTTAACTTTAGGTACTTACTTCGGTGTATCGTACTGTTTCTTCAGGCAACCGGGATTCTCTTAATACCACTGCATCTTTGACAATTTCATGAGGGTTCTGTAAATTGAGGTAAAATTGGAGTACCAATAAAAAGCAAATATTATCTGAGAAAACTCAAATCAAAGCATAAACTCTAGAAAAGTTCGATGCAAAAAAACATAACGCCTGAAATTTTTTAATAGGCAATTTTTATCGGCACTATCAAAAAATTGACAGGAGATACTTTTTGTTTTTCTACAGGGGTCAACAATTTATTACTGGTCTCGATTTTATGACGATATCCGTTATCAATGAGTTTGAACTCAAATGCAACGGTCATGTGCATTTCTAAACAACAAGAGAAAAAGCAAATGATTACTACTTATGCGCCCTGCTATGCACCTCCAAATCGAAAACTAACTAATCATAAAAAGTTAAAAAAAATTTTTTTCCCAAAGTTATGTTCTCGTATAACTTACGGTCAGTATTTCTCTAGCCTGTTTCTTTTGAATCAGATCCATGCGGTCACGTTTTATTGCCGCCAACTCCATTTGTATCTCCTTCACTTCGCCTTCCATGTCACCGAGCTGTTTTTGCTAAAAAAAACACGAGTAAACATGCTTTCTTTGACGAAAACAAGTATTTGTTATTACAAATAAATATCCTCTGATATTCACACAGCGCCATCTAGCTCCAAACTAAGCATTAGCCTGTAATATGGATACTAAACAACGTATACACAAAATATGTACTTATATACCAATTTTTTTTTTAAATACATACATGGCATCATCACATTTTATTGGTTTTGCGGACAAACTTTGCGATTTAATAAAAGTGTGATTTGACAAAATCAGTTACTATACTACTATAATTAATTCAAGTATTGACAATTACCAGAAGAGAAGCCTCTTCGTTGTTCTCGGCGTCTTTATTAGAAATTTTATTATTTTTTGAAAACGGCCAAATCTCAGATTGCGGCATTAGTTACGTAAAATATACCTTTAGATTTTTAACAAAAACATAAATCAAATTTAACTGATTCAATATAAAATCCCTTTGTACACTACTAAAATGTTGTTTATCAAAGTTGATTTCCCATTTAACATGCAGCACTGTCAAGTTGACAACTATTGTATTTTGTGGCTAGAAAAAATTAAAATAAGGTTATATACCAAATACTGCTTCGTTAATGGAAAGCATAAATCTTTCGGGTATCTGGCCAACCCTGAGGGTTAACCCCACTGGTCCTTGGGATATCCTGCAGAACGGAGATCGAGGTTCTAGCCTTCCAGGAACAGCAATACGAGCATGTCAAGTTACTGTTGATATTTAACACAAACCAACAACAACAACAAAATATTCTGGTCTGTTTATTGGATTTTTGGTAAGAAACGTAATATAAAGTAGATATTAGTAAGACTTTTATAGGTACATAGTTTTATAAAACTTTGATATGAAAAGCATTGGTGGTTCATTGATGTGGATTGTTGCCTTTCGATCTAGGGGTGCATGTTCAAATCCCGCCATTTACAAATGTCTGCGAACGCCTACTACGAAATTTCAAAGATTGTGTGTGAAGTCGGCCAATCTTCACTGGGTTCGCGTGTACGACTAAGGACTTTATATCTAATACGGGTCGGGTAAGCTCGAACTTCTCAGACAGGACTTTTATTGAGCTGATGATGATGAACATTTCTAATAGACTGATGATATTTTATCCCTATTATTTTAATTATTATACGATTGTGAAGGTAAGCGAGGTTAAACAATATTAAAACAAAACAGTGCATCTTATTATCTCCGTGTACTTTTCATTAGAGTGTCACATTTTAACTGAAGCTAATTGGAAATGCACGGTTCGTGAAATGAATTCCTTTGACTTCCTATTTAGTGTAATGATTGAGATGTCGGCTTCTACACCAAGAGTTCCGGATTCGATCTCCGGGTAGTACAAACATTTGTGTGTCTGCTTGTATTGGTGTGGGTGTTGCTATGTATTTATTTTTATCCGTTGTTAAGTATCCATAGTACAGGTTACTGCTTAGTTGGACGCTGTGTCAGTGGATATTTATTAATTATTTATTTAATCTCCCGGCATCTATATTGTTCTCTCTTCAACCTTGTCCAATCCACATTCGGACATTCCTCATCAATGCATAGGTTGTCATTGTCAATTTCATAATTTCGTCAATTTATTTGGACATTTCCAATATATTGCTGTGTGTATTAAATAGCAAAAAAGAATTAAAATATATTATAAAATAGTGTCTACTCTCACAGGCTGCAGCCAATGCATAAATTTAATATTTCGTAACGGTATCATACGTCGTATGAATAGGCATTATAAAATTGAACCCTAGCCGACTTCCGTGGAAGGTATAAAAAAGTATATTTGATTTGTGAATTGTGTCATCTGTGGGCAAATTTTACAGGCTTTCGAGGAGTGTGAACTGTAAAGTGAAATTTCTAGTTGGTATCCTTTACATAAATTTAGTTTTTATCTAGGAAAGATACACATCTAATATTTGGTAAGCTACAGAAAATTACAGCCTTTTATTCATGTCAATTTAAAACACTAAACACATTATAGTTTTCTGCAAAGAAGGAAATAAACATCTGGCTACTATTACTAAAAAGAAGTTAGTCAATAAAATGTTATCTGTAGACGTGGTACGCATCTTTACATTTTGAAGTGTGATTGGAATACTAAGCATAATAGGCCTTTATATCACCATACTATTATTAACCACGTAACAGTAGAATTATTTATGTAAACTTGACATAAATTCTTACCTATCCAGCATTTTTTTGTATAAATGCTAAATTTATATATTTTTTAAAATTTATTAGAGTATTTTCAGTTTAGAAACTGTATCTGTTAAGCTTAATATAGAGATTCATTAAGTTATCCATTAACCCTTGATAGATAGGAAATCAATAACCTTCAACATTACAAACCCTATAAAAACCAAAGACAATATTTAGTAAAACATTGCTGTATCCATGGGTTTTAGTTTTGAGTGGCATACATATTTTAATACTATTTGCTGGTTATCTCATGCTGGTTGAAATCAGGAAATATTTCATATCATAACTAGTCAAAGACTATAATTTCTAATGCTGGGGCCAGACCAACGGGAAATGTCATTAATTGAAGCGTTCTCTTCAGGTGTGGCCACCACATAAACGCGATAATTTTCAACGTCTTTACTATGTCTTGACTGTCGGTACATCAAAGAGATTTTCGCGTGGATGAATGCGTTGAAGCGGTCACACATAATATGTCAATTAGTGTCATGATCGCATAGGGTTGCCTCTTTTTAATATTTGCATTTAAAGTACATTGGTTGTATTTTGTATTAGAAATTGTAATCCTTTGCGATACTAAAAACTGGTATTTATTTATTCCGTTATAAATATTTTATTCCTACCGAATACCACTCGTCAATAAAAACAAAAATAAGTTAATATGATATGAGATACGGTGAGTAATAAAAATATTTATAAATGTTTGAACTATTGTTAGTGTGTAGTACCTACGACTAATATCAAAATCGGCATCATCAAATCAAATTATACAAAATAAAGCGTTTTCGCGTACTCTAATACTCTTGTGACTTAACAATTTACTTAACTTTAAATTTTGATGTAATTGTACTCTATACATATAGAGAGTACAATTACTGTAATTGTACATTAAATAACGTAAAATATTTTATTCTAAAATACGGGCGGCAACCCTGATCTTGCCGTTTTTCTCTTCATCAATAATTAACACGTTAATAATTTCAAATGTGGCCATCCACTTTTGCACGTTAAATTTATCGCGGTTATTTGACATTGATGGGTGTTTGAATGGCGTTAGACGTTAAGCCCTACTGTAGCCCCAGCATAAGGAGCCTTAGACACTGTTTGGCTCGTCTTTAGTATCATTACGGTCGGCTAGGAGCTTCATTTTTTTTTTGGTAATATATCTTGATATAACATGTAATCCTGTGAAATTTTAAACTGCGGAAGCTAATACATTTCAAGAAAAAAAATCTTAAAATTTACTAAAAACGGGAGCAGTTAGGTTATTTTTACGCCATATTGAGCAAAATATTGAGTAATTTTGACTTTTCGTAGCATCTGACTAAATATTATTTAGTAAATAAACATTGTTAATGTAGCTATTCTCTTTCAAATTATCCATGTTACTATTAAAAAATAGGCTAAGTAGCATTTCACAGCTTTAAATATAGAAAAACAAAAGTTTTAGTTTTTTTATTTCTCATGAAAAAACGTAATCCGCCATTTTGTTCTAATATAATAATTCAAGAAGAATATTAACAGGATTACAGAGTATAAGTACCACTAGGTTTGGTTAGGTTAGAACTGTGACCAATTACGCGCGAGCCGAGCGAGCGTAGCGAGTGTGCCGCCGCAGCGGCCAGCGCAGCGCCAGAAGCAATGGTTTTTTTTATAAAAACGAATGTTTTTATTATGAATTCTAATTTTGAACATTTTTTAAGGGGAGAGGGGTTTACTCAGCCACCTGCTCTCCAAATAAGAGAGACCCAACATTCTATTTGGGTTCAAAAGTGTTACTAATTTTATTTTTTCAATATTTTTTTTCTCGTAAAGGCGGAAACCTCCCTTTACGCTTTGCAGGGGGGCTCCCTGTGTCCCACCTTACGTCCCCCACCTCCGAAAAAACAATAACAACACGTAATGATACTAAAGTCCTTCCCACTGTTTTTATTCATTCCAATTGAATCACAAGGTTTGTGGATTTACAGATTAAAAAATGGATGTCTGATAACATGGTTCTTGAAATTTGTGTAAAATAATTTTCAAAATGAAGGAGCATAGTCCAGTAACACGTATAGATTTTAAAGATGGCTCCCAGCCCTCAGTGCCGTACACCATGACGGAAAAGTGGAATGCCAAACTTGAAACTTCAATCTTTATCACAGATCATAGTCAAGCTATATCACATAGGAAAATTTTAAGGGTAAGTAGAGATATTCTCTTCGGTCCATCCTATTAAAACTTACAGTATGCCTGGTTATTGTACGGATAGTAATGTATTAAATGGTAACAGATTTAATGCAATACATTAAGTTTCATATTACCTGTCTACTTATAGACAATGTCTTATCATTATGGCCAATTTTTGGGCAGCTGTTGGTTCATTCCTTTTTCAACCATATTTCTATCAATCGAAAAGATGGGATAGGATGATATTTCCAGTAGTGATTTCAAATAAAATATTTTGTGAAAATACATATTAAATCCATAGAATAACTGAGCATAATTCAAATTATATTTATGCTTAATTTGAACATAATTAACTACGAAATGTACTCAAATCCATGTGCATTTTTTTCCAGAGATGGAATCAGCTATCCCGACTACAGAGGTCATTAGTTTATGTAATATTTATAATAATTGTAACTTTAATAGTGTTGTTGTATTCTTCAAAATTCAGAGCTGATGTAAATAATGATAGGAATAGAAATATAGCTAAGGTGAGTAATTATTTGTGTTATTTTATTATAAATTTTAGGCATGCATAAAAGGTTTATAAATGTGCAAAATCGGTGGTAGAGGCAGTGAAAATGTAATTTTAAAAACATTACATATAGATTTCAATTAAATAGTAATTATAGTACAACTAGTACTATAGTTGAATAAATTTTGTTTTAATATAGATATCAATACTTTTTAGGAGCCTATGAGTAATGTGTCTCTAGTCAAAGAGCAGGCGGCGGCCGTGGCGCCTCCGACGCCTGCCCTCGTCGAAGAAGAACCCCATAAGAAGATCACTTTTGCAGGTAAAGGTTTTATGTAATATTTAAATTTCTAAAATGAGTTAATTCTATTTATAAATATTTACTGACATTCACACAGCCCCATCTAGTCCCAAATTAAGCATAATGTAATTTGGGTACTTGACAATGAATAAACCTCCTTATATACTTTTTTATAAATATAAACGTATTATACATAGAAAACACCCAGACCAATACAAACAGATATTATTATGTTCATGCACAGAAATGTTTCTACTGGGGATCGAACCCAGAACCTTTGGTGTAGTTGCCACGTCTCAACCATTACACCAAATAGGTGATCAAATGTATAATCTTGAATCCCTTTTGTGATTTAGTAAGATTGTGAAACTATAGGTCCTGGATTTTATCTAATAATGGTATTGTTAAGTTATTCAGTATTAATTCTACCCACCTATGTATGTACAGTACAGTTAGTACAAGTAAGCCCTTCAATGATGGATTCGGACTGCTATCTGCCTTGTTGGCCCGGTGTTGGATAGATGAAGGGCATGTGAGGTTGGCTTTAACCTCAAAAATACATATTTCTTGACCCATTTGGTTTAATAGTTGAGACGTCTGCTATTACACCCTGGGTCCAAGGTTCGACCCCGGTCAGTCAAACATTTGACGACCCATTTTGTGTAGCGGTTGAGACGTCGGCTGCAACACCAAGGTTCCGGGTGTAGTCCCCGGTTAGTTAAAACATTTGTGTGCGGCTTCTAGGTTTTAAGTTAAAATAGCACTAGCGACCCGCCCTGGCTTCGCACAGGTGCAATGCTGATAATAGGCACGCTTCCCTAGCCCCGGCCGGCCGGTACCGCCGCAAACTTCAAAAATAACAGTATTTCTCCAATATTGAATGGGTGCTACCACAGACATCAGAATATACATTAGACTGGACAAGCCGCCAAGTTTATAGGCAGTCCCAGTGTCGCAATTTCTTTTCGGTTCTTGCCTGTGAAAATTTATTATATTTCTTGGTAAATTTACTGATTTATTGCGTTGATGGCATGTTACAATTGCACAGGATGGCATTTTGGACAAAAACGGTAATTTCTTCTAATATTCGTGCGTCTTGACTCGTCTCACAGAGCGTAAACTGGTAGCCAGTGTATGCTCGTTGAGCTTACATTTGTCGCACTTTAAACGCGGCTTGCCCCATCTCCTGTATTGGGAAATCTGTGGGTGCTACTATACATATAGAACTACCTATTCATTCAGTAGTTTTAAAGATTTAAGCATACATAGGGATATACGGACAGAAAAAGCGACTTTGTTTTATACCATGTAGTGTTAAACTATATGAGTGTTAATTGTCAATACATTAAGTTCTGAGCATATTGGCTCTTGACTTATACACCATAATTTGCGAAACTTTAGTTATTTATACCTATCTTATAAGCTACTGTGGGCTACTCTATGTAAATGTGATTTTCCGAATAAATTATTATCATTGCATAGATAAAATTGCGCGGGCGTGCGTTCGCTCACATTAAATACAGTGTTATCAATTATACTCTCTGCTACTGGGTTTTACGCAGTGATAACGGCTGTTGCTGACTGACTGATTTAATGTTGATTGGTTTTCAATTACATGACAACCCATATGGTGTAATGGTTGAGAAGCTACTGCACCCAGAGTTTAGAGTACTACACAAACATTTGGGTATTTGACACCTCTTATCGTTGACGCACTTTTTATGAACTGTCAAAAAGGAACATTTTCATATATGTTGTATGAGATTATTGATATGTGACGTCATTGCTCATTATCATCAATTGACCTAATATTTATTGGTTTCAGTGTTTTTAAAAATACAATATTGCAAATTAACAGAAGTGATCAATGAAAGACATAGAGTGCGGTTTTATTAAATAAGGTTTGGTATTTTATTGCGGTTGGTGGAAAATACCGAATTTCAGGAACATATCTGTTTGTATTGGCCTGGGTGGGTCTATGTATAATGTGTATGTGTTTACGAAAATGTGTAAAACTATGTGTATCCATTGTTTAGAACCCATATTACAGCACATGTGAAAATATAAATTGAATTTTGATGCTTGTAAAAAAGCCCTACGCCAGTGTTGCCACCTTATTTTTAAGAATGTGGCTTTTTAAAAATGTACAAAGGGCTAGATAGAGCTAGTTTATACTTTGGTAATATTATCAAGACATCGAGAAAGGGCTAGATTGAACTTTTCAATTTTTTTTTTAACCTTGGAAGTGTCTCGCGCAAACTATTCAATTTATAAAAAATGATATTAGAAACCTCGATATCATATTTCAAGCTCTACACATTGATACCCCACACAAGGGGGTACAATAAAAAAAAATTTTTGAGTTTCAGTTCAATGTATGAGGAACCCCAAAATTTTTTTTTTCAAGTCTCTTGTCAAAACCAAATAGCGGTTCACAAAATACATATACTTACAAAGTTTGAATAGTGTAGTGTTTATAGTTCCGGAGCAAAAAGGGTGTGACATACGGACGGACAGACAGACATGACGAATCTATAAGGGTTCCATTTTTTTGCCATTTGGCTACGGAACCCTAAAAACTGCTATATCTAGACCCAAAAGGGTTAAGGTGGCTACAGTGCGCTTCAGTGGTTTTAGTTTGGTATATAAGTTTATCAATTATTTAATACATATGGTGCAAGCTCTTCCCTTAGAACTCCGTGGCGCTTTGTGACTGTCGGTGGAAAAAAATAAAAAATATGTAGTTTTTACCACAAACGACATCATACAAATATACAAACAAAAAAGGGTGGGTTACTTTTGTTATTCGTGGAGGACTAGTGGTTATTTGGTTAATCTATATATCTTTTCCAGGTCCCGGGAATCCACGACAGCAAGCCGTCGTAGACAGTTTCAAGCACGCGTGGAAGGGGTACAAACAGCACGCGTGGGGTCACGACAATCTCAAACCAGTATCTGGCATGGCTTACGATTGGTTCTCACTAGGACTCACTATTGTGGACAGTTTGGACACGGCGTATATAATGGGTCTGAAGGAAGGTAAGCTTTCAAGGGCAAAGCGTAGTGTAGAACGTCCAATGGACCAACGACTTCCTGAATGTGGAGGAATGGGATATCTGGTAGAATGGGGAGATCAATGTTCGCATGTGTTCTGTGATAGTTGGAAAGAGGGTTTTCAAGGTCATGTAAAACGGAGCGATGACAGCAAATTCTATACTAAATTTTATTAAATTAGCTTCAGCTGTTTCATGTCGAAAAAACATCCTAATTGTTTTGAATATTTTTGAACTACATACTAAAATATGTAACCTTAATGCTATTTAACCTCCAAGGAATCGGTCCGCGTGGAAATCATTAGGGGACACCTTCGTTCAGTAACGTTCTAGGTTGATGGTGTTGGTTAGGTTAGGACGTTTTAGGTTGTAATGATGATGATGATGAATGCAATTTATTTCTTTTAATACAAACATAATTATTTTATTCCACCATTTTATACATATTTATTTCAGTCAAACAATCGCTTAAAAACGGGTTTACTTAGTTCAGGCAAAAAGTGCGATTATAGGCATCTATGTAAAACATGTGCTTATACCTACTGTATTTCTATTTCAAACAGAAATGAAATAATAATGTTTTTACTTGAAACATGTATACTCACAATCTTACGCCTTCATAATTTTAGTGTGATGTAACTATTTATTCTAATTAATAATCCTTTTACATTGAATCGAAAAAAAATTGAAGTATTGAATACGTTAATAAATATCAAAACAGCTAAATAAACATTTCTATGAAAGTTTGTATGGCATTTGTTTTTCAGAGTTCGAAGAAGGCAGACAATGGATCAAAGAAGAATTGGTTTTCACGAAGAATAAAGATGTTAATTTCTTTGAAGTCACCATACGTGTCCTTGGGGCTTTGTTGTCCAACTACCACTTTACACAGGACAATATGTTTCTTGATAAGGCTGTAAGTATGCCCCTCAGTAAGTAGATGGTTTGTTTTTGAATTAGGGATCGAAATTGACTGCTCGAAGACTTTAAAAAATATAACTGTTTTTGGGACCGATCTGCAGGGTTGAGGATTAAAGCACGTACCAATGTGTTTTCCAATTTCCGAAATTATATGCACGTTATCCGATGCTCTTACGGTGAAGAGAAACATCGTGAAACCTGCGCTCGCCTGCGAACTCACAGTTATGCGTGAAGCCGACGAATCCGCAGTGGGCCTGCGTGAATGACAAAGGCCTATACACCCTTTACGTATAATGAGATGAGGATGATGAATAATATTTTTTTTTGTGAAGTCCATCTTCAGTATTATAAATCAATCTAAATAAAAAAAAAACTATTCAATGAAGGTCCTCAAAGAAAGCTTATAAATGTCAAATGAATGAATGCCTATTCTTATGAATAGGCTGTTTCTAGGCAGGTATGGTCCATCCTCGACCGTATCATCACTTACCATCAGGTAAGATGGCGTTTAAATGTCTGCCTATAGAAAATTAAAAAAAGTTCACTGGGCCCGCGTGGACGACTAAGTAATATACCCTTTACGAGTAACGCCCCTCAGTGGTGCCGTACAATTATCTGATGATGATGATGATGATTCACAGAAAGACCTAGGCGAACGTCTAATGGCCGCGTTCTCGTCGCCGTCTGGTATACCGTACTCGGACGTGAACCTGGGAATGAAGACGGCGCACGCGCCCGAGTGGTCCCACTACAGCACCACTGCGGAGGTCACCACCGTTCAGTTGGAGTTCAGGGAGCTGTCGCGGGCGTCCAACAACCCCGTTTTTGAGGTATTTTTTTGTTATGAGTGTACAGGACGGTCTAGACGCTCGCCTAATGGTAAGTGATACACCTGACCATGACAGAGCGGCATTGACGGAGACCAACAACTGATCGACAGTTATTATCATCCATCAACGTCGCACTCCGCCCGTCACCCGAGACAACAGATGTTAGGTCTCCTATACCCGGTAATTTCACTAGCTACAGTGCCCTCATGCCGAAACATAAAAGTGCATAACACTCGTGTTTCACGGGACGATATCTGGCACTGCGGTGGTACCTATCTAGACGACTCAGTATCGAGTCTACCACCTAGTGAATGTTGGGAATTGTCTCAGGTATCTTATGTAATAATGACCAAGATATTGGCTATAAGCCCAAGTGTTTAGGGTTCGAGTCCCGTGTGCGGGAAATTCAAGGAACTGTTGTCGGCGTCTAATAACCCCATGTTTTAGGTATGTCTCTGATGTCATATGTGGCAAGGATCGAACTCTGTATAAGGTAGTTGGATCAGATGATACCTAAGTACACCAAGGATTTCGAGTGCGGGCGTCTAAAAACTCCGTTTTTGATGTATGTGTCAACTGTCAAACATGTCAAAGACTAATTATTGAGTCTCAATTGTTTGTAGAAATTTAAAATTGCCATTCTACTAATTTCACATGCGTTTTACAGTTGACATAATGGTTTCTATAACTATGAAATAAATACATATCCACTGACATTACCACACATCTAGTCTCAAACTAACATTAGTCTGTAATATGAATACTCAACAACGGATAAACATACTTATATACTTTTTGTTTTGTAAATAGATACATATTATACATAGAAAACACCCAGACCAATACAGACAGTCATGTTCATGTACACAAATGTTTGTACTGCCCGGTGATCGAACCCCGATTGTTGTAATAACCGACGTCGCAACCATTACACCAAATGGGTCATCAAAATTATGTATTTCTTCATGTTATTTCTCAGGACGCAGCATCCGCGGTGTCTGAGAAGATCCACCAATTGCCAAAGAAGCACGGTTTAGTGCCGATATTCATTAATCCGAACACGGGCCAGTTCTTACCGCACGCTACAATAACGCTGGGCGCTCGCGGCGACAGCTACTATGAATATTTACTGAAACAGTGGCTGCAAACCGGCAAGACTATCAACTAGTAAGTAGCACAAGGGATTGTTCTAGAATTTTTCATAATTACAACATAGAACATCTGGGTTTAGGTAGTTGTTGTCTTCTTGTGTTTGGACTAAACGTATCGCGTCTTCTTGTGTTTGGACTAAACGTATCGCGTCTTCTTGTGTTTGGACTAAACGTATCGCGTCTTCTTTTGTTACGTGTATTAAACGTTTTGCTTATAGTTCCATTATGCGTATTGTTACTTCTTCGTGTACTATCTTCTTGTCTATCTTTGTTTTAGTTATCGATATATTTATATGTGCCTAATCACTCGTTTTTTGAATGCAATGTTGTTCCTGTAGCATTTAAAAGATAATGCAAAAATATTCAAAAAAATAAATTTAAAATTCTTTATTCAAATTAGGCTTACAAAAATCACTTATGAACGTCAAAAAATATACAAAAATATAATAAAAAACAATTAAAAATAACTAAACTAAAAATATGAATTTTGATGCTTGGAAAAAAAGCGCTTCAGTGGTTTGGCCTGTTGATATGTTAAAGTTGTTTGAAATTCATTGTTTGTATGAAAAGCTTTGCAAATTAATATGTTTTTGCGTATTTTGTGAATCACCAAATTTGGTATTAATAAAGCGAATGTGATTTTATTTTGCTAAGCTACTTAATTTATAAATAGCAATATCCTACTAAAAGCGTCAGTGGCTTATTGGTGTCGTTGCCTTCCTATCTGGAGGGTGCACAAAACCCAGCACGTACCATTGTGTTTTCGAATCGTAGAAATTATATGTACGTTTATCCAACGCTCTTACGGTGAAGGATAACATCGTGAGGAAACCTTACGTCTGCGAAGAGATTCAATGGTTGTACGTGAAGTCCGGCAACCCGCACTGGGTCCGCGTGGACAACTAAGGCCTATACACTATACGGGTAGGCTCGTGACCCTCGGTGGGGACGTTTAATGAGCTGAGATGAACGAAAGCGAATGTGACTATATTTTGCTAAGCGACATAATTTAAACAATGTTATTATATTTATAAGCTATTGCTGCGTAAGCGAACGAATTTGTGTATTGTTTAATTTACAAGTATATTATAGCTCAACATTGCAATTTGAAATTGTAATTTCGCCTATTTGTATCTGCCAGTACAATAATTGAATATAACCGACCATTATCTAACGATGGTAGTCATTAATACTCACCAATCAGCGAAGTGGGTTGCGGCTCGAACTCCCCATAACCATGCCGTGTGGGAAAGACTCCATGCAGTTGGACATTAAAGATTGATTAAAGACTGATTTGGGAGTTAGTTTGGGAAAGGAATGCTTTTTGGGCTAACGCCCAAATTCCCCACAGGAATGCTTTGCCCCCGCCCCGAAGTGGGATGTAATAGGCTGGGGAATCATGGTATACTAAGCTAGGTGTTATTTTCAGTTTGCTGGATGACTATATGACAGCGATTGAAGGCGTTCGCGAGTTCCTGGCTAAGAGGTCTTCGCCGAATAAACACTTGTTTATTGGTGAATTGTCCGCTGGATCTGAGGTGAGGGCTGTAATATATTTTTTAAGACACAAATAACTGAAAGGCAAGTCAAGTCCTAATGTCAACCAGTTCGTAATAGTTAAAGGCGAAAACTATGACACCCATTTGGTGTTGCGGTTGAGACGTCGATTGCTACACCAAGGGTTCCAGGTTCGATCCCCGGGCAGTACACAAGCATTTGTGTGCATGAACAAGTCTGTTTGTTAATCTAATGGTCTGGGTATTGTCTATGTACAATATGTATAAATTTACAAAAAAAAAATAGTATGTTTGTCCGTTGTTTAGTATGTATTATGGGTGGGCTTCACGCTTAACTTGGGGCTAGATGGCGCTGTGTGAATGTCAGGGGATATAAAAAAACCTTTAGGCAATGCGTAAATGCAATTATCTGGTATCCACAGAATACCAGTGATCGTAGCGCTGCTATGCTCGTGGTATCTCGGGGATAAAATCAATAATGGTGTTATTAGTGAGATTATCCATATCTTATACCAGTTGTTTCCTAGCTACAGGGCTTTCTTCCCAAAATATATATTGATTTGGACTGTTGCTTTCCGATCTAGAGGGCGCGGGTTCAAATCCGCCACGTATCAGTGTATTTTAAATTTTTGAAATCATATGTACGTTTATCCGATGCTCTTACGGTGAAGGGAAACATCGTGAGAAAACCTGGGGACGCCTGCGAAGAGATTCAAAGGTTGTGCGTGAAGCCGGCCAATCCGCACTAAGCCCGCGTGGACGACTGATGTCTACAAACCCTTTACTGGTAGGCTCGGGCCCCTCGCCGGGGACGTATAATGAGCTGATGATGATGAAAATAATTATAGTACAATCTAAGTAGATTTATGAGTATACAATTTGTCTATAATTATATTAAGCTATTGGTCGAAATTAATAAAAATCATTAAAAATTACAAATCGTAGGACGCCCTCTGGCCCGATGGAGGTTGGTTGACCGGGATATCTGGCGCAAAATCTGGGGAGACCTTTGTCCAGCATTAGACTGCGATAGGTTGAAGAGAGAAACACTAATTTGTAAACATGTTGACAGTCGTTCAACCCGAAGATGGACAACCTGACGTGTTTCCTGCCTGGCACGTTGGCGTTGGGGCACGCCAACGGACTGCCGATTGGCCATATGACTATGGCAGAGGAACTGCTGTACACCTGCTACCTCACCTACGCCGCGCACCCAAGTTTCCTGGCGCCGGAGATCACGCACTTCAATATGGTTAGTTGCATAGAAAATTTAAAGGAAAGAAATAAAGACTGAAAAATCATTTATTAATTTACACAAGAGTTTTCCTCTTTGACCGCCATTGAAGGCCTGACACTGGATTTTCTATTGTGTCTGGATGACCGGCGTTCAATGGGTTAAAGGAATTGTATTTCGTTTTTACGCACTTTAATATAGTCCGTAACCAAGGAACGCTTCGCAGCGTTCGGTTGTTTGACCGCGACTAAGACCACCGCGTGGGTTCGTATCCCGCGGGGGTCCAATCTCCCCATAGGGTTGCTTTCCTGGAAAGCATGTGCCCAGCAGTGGGACGTATCATAATTTATTTGCCAGAATAAAGTAACATATAGTAAAAGTAACATTTTTTCTTAGTCAAGACATTTCAGGCCAATTGTGGTGTTTCGAAAGTTATACAGTTCTTTGAAAGGGCACATGATACCATTCTTCGGAGGGCAAGTTAAGCTGTAGGTCTCGGATAGTATAGTGCGTTTCATCGAACAGTACCTATGCCGTTATGTTGGCGCCTTGTCTGTCAATGTATGTGTACTATAAGAGCTCCCATAGATTAGTATATACAAGATCACAATAGGCGTCTTGAGGCTGACAAATTTGAGTAAATATGTGTTGGTGAATGTCTATGTGTAAGTTCCAAATAGTGTTGTCCACGCCAAAAGTTCTTATTACGATTATGATGTAAATCAACGGGCGGTCTCTTTTCGTACAGAAACCAAGAAAATCATGGGTATTTTTCCAGATGAATCTGAATCATCAGCAAACCTATAATTGTTTACAACTTATAACGACGGTGACCGATGGTGGCCAGTACTTAGTTACTTTGAGCTAATATCTGCGATACCTCCTGAGCTCGGAGGAACTGAGATATTAATTTAAATTAAATGCTGTGAAGGGCAATTTGTTTCAAATGAAATACTCGTGATAAATAATATTTTTTGCATAGGGATTAATACTATGTTTATGAAAACACCTTCGCAAATAATGCATTATTTAGATAAATTTAAGAAGTTATTGTGAGCTAACCTTTAAAGATATGACATTCTGTCATGCTGTCACGGTCTTTTTTAGAACTCTCATACACGACTTTTGCGAAACTTTAACCGTTTTCACAGCGCACGCAGCGAAAGCTCTATGTAGGAAAAATGTTCAATCATTCTTTATTACTGCTCCACTACTATTGTTTTTAGTACAACCCATATTCTTTATCGATAAATAAGAAATCTAAAACTGAAATATTTTCTAATTGGTCCAGTATTTCCTGAGATAAGTAAGTTTAAACAAACAAACTCTTCAGCTTTATAATATCAGTATAGATACAGTAAATTAATTAACTCAATACTTTTATTATTTTATTTATTACCTTCTCAATATAACACTTTTTGAGATGTGTTCGTATCGTTTCCTTGCTTAATTTACAATTCATTTACGTTTTAATTCTAAGATAAGCATAGTTTCTATTAAGAGTTTAATCTGGTCTATTTTAAGTCCGCATTCATTTTTCCATCAATGCTGAACTGTATGGAAACCTGAAAAAAACGAAATTTATTTACCAATATGTATGTTTTATATCGATTGTAATGACGTCACCGCTTTGTCAAGCACTAGCGTAAACAAACAATTTGCTATTTTATACATTATTTTCGCGAATTTAAATAAAAAGCACTATTTATACTCAAATATATAAATGGAAATAAAAATTATATTGAAAACTTATATTTATAAGCCAATTTCTAGCTGAAATTAGGTAAAAAATGGTTCGTAAAATTCCAATGATAAAATCGTATTTACCAGTAAATGTTTATTAATTCGGATTATTTCGCCTAGTAGCGTTGCATCCAGGTACAGCACGAGACACCATAATTGTATTAAGTAATAACAATATTAATAGAATAATTAGCAATAATATTTACAATTTTCACTGACACTGACAACACACCGGGCCGCTTTGGGCTCTTAGTCGCGAAAAACAATAACATATTTCTATATTTTCTCTGTCTTTATCTCTCGGGCGTTAAGAATTGATTAAGGACCTCTCACTCCCACGCTTTGTGTATCTTGTAAGCGAAGCGCGCTAATACTAAATCTATGCGCTCCCCTACGGGACCTACATTTTGTTTATTTAGTTTTATTTTCGACTGAGATCATGCCCAAAACTGTGAGTAGCGGTGAAAACAAAACTGAATAAACAAAACCCGAGACCATCTTATCGTATCATACCAATGCATGGTGCCAACATAACGGCTTAGGTACTATTCGATGAAGCGCACTATAGTAGTTAAGACCAATAATTATTTGCGTTGTGGCTGGCCCAAATTCCCCATGGCTATGTTGTGGGCCTTTTTCCTGCAGTGGTGCGTCATATTAATATTAATAAAAAAAGAGTTAATAAATCATGAAGATTATAATATTAGATAAGCTTATAAGCATTGTGCTTTTAACGGCATGCTAAGTTGCCGTAAAAGCGGCATAGGGCCAAAACCTTCAGCAGCTAACGGGTAGTAGCGTTCTCTCATTACGTTTTATAAGTACGGCTAAATTTTAATAAATACTATTAACCAATTATTGGTACTGTTAATCTTTTATGTGTACTGTGGGGTCGAGAATAGAAAAAGATTTTACTTAGATTGAAACTGTGTTTAATAACTCTAAATATTCGCGTCTTTCTCCCACACACCTTCGTCTCATTCACTCATACCATCCGTTCAGCAATTATACGCTCATAATTTATCTTTCGTTCAGAAATCTATCCCACAGTACTGTTAACCATTTATTGGTACTGCTAATCTTTTAAAATCACTGCTCCCCTTTTGTAGGTACTGTTATACTTTTATAATATCTCCCGTCTAAACATGGATATTAAGGGCCTTAATTTAAGGCAAAACCCTTTACCATTTGACAACCCATTTTGTGTAATGGTTGAGAATTCGGCTCTTACACCAAGGGTTTCGGGTCCGATCTCCGGGCAGTACAAACATTTGTATGCATGAACATGTCTGATGGCATATATGTATAATATGTATGTATTTACAAAAAAAGGTATATAAGTATGTTTATCCGTTGCTTAGTACCCATATTAAAGGCTAAATGCTTAGTTTGGGACTAGATGGCGCTGTGTGTAGGTCATATTTGTTTATCTACTATTTTGGAAGAGGCCCAAAGTCCATAAGTGAGTAATTTATACATCTATTCCAGGCGAGCGCGTCAGAAGACATGTATACGAAAACAGCGGACGCTCACAACCTACTCAGGCCGGAGTTTGTCGAGAGCCTGTGGTACATGTACCAGATAACCGGCAACACCACATTCCAGGACTGGGGCTGGCATATATTCCAGGTGAGTGATATAGTTCCATACTGGGTAATGTTGGTATTATTAACTCACCTCTGTATGTCACAAACCCCTTTTGTTACGATTAATCTTTATATATATATAAAAATTTCGTGTCACGTGGTTGTCCGCGATGGACTACTACTAAACTATTACTACTAAACTATTACTACTAACTACTAAAGCGATTTTAAAAATAAATTGCATTCCGTGTGCATTTTGATCCAACTTGAAAGATAGGATAGCTTACATCTCAATTTCTAATCACAATATTATTTTATTGCAAATTATTTGTCTATCAAAGAAAATTATTTTTCATTATTACAATTATCTGTTGACTGGGTTAAGTAAGTATTCAATAGATGGTGCTATGTTAAAAATACAAACGTCATATATGAGCGATTTAATAATAGCATAACCACCACGGTTGACTGGGTTAAGTAAGTATTCAATAGATGGCGCTATGTTAAAAATACAAACATATCCACAAAATTGACCCCAAAACCTTTAAATTGAGGGGAGGGGGAGGGAGAGGATCCTTTTTTGGAAATGGACTCCAAAATCTTTAAACTTGGGCAGGGCATTCCTATGTATAGTGATATATATATGTATACATATTTTTTTTACAAGTTGAAACAGTTTACAAGGTATAAAGCTAAAAATAAGTATGATGGCTATTTGTCATGAACAATAAATCTTGCATATTGAAGTTTTTGCAAATCGGCCCTTAAAGCCTTAAAAAAGAAAAAGAAGAAGCAGTGTTGCAGTGTTAAAATTATTCTGTTTTCGTTACCAGGAAAGTGGAACAGAATAATTTTATCCCGAATTTAACGCGGGCAAATCTAGTAAATAATAAATATCCACTGACATACACATCGCCTAGACTAGATGTCCCAAACTAAGCAGTTAGCCTTTAATTTTTTTAATTGACCAATACAAACAGACGCGTTCATTAACACAAATGTTTGAACTGCCCAGGATCGAACCTAGAACCCTTCGTGTAAGAGCCGACAACTCAACCAATTATCTATTATTATAATCTTAACATGGGTCTTTAAAAGCATTTTCAAAAGCCTTACTTGAATATTTCAGACTAAGAGTTAATTTAATAGCAAAATATTCTCTGGTGGTCTGGTTATACGAACAAGAACAGCGTAGTAGGTCACGCTGTAGGTAAATCATTGAACTGTAATGATGATGATGACATTTAACATTCAACACTCTAACTATAGTTAAAAAAGAATGTGTTGAGTGAGTATTTGTGTAGAATACCTACTTATACATGAAATTTAAACGTTTCGGACGACGTATTTTACATTACTTTAAGTCCTATTGTGCTCCCATGTAAGTGATTGTAAATGTCTTTTTTGAGAATTATTTTTGTTAACCTAACACTCAATAGGCTAAAACACTGGAGCGCCTTTTTTTCAAGTATAAATTTTTATGCTTTTCTTTTGGTATTTTGAACGTTTTTTTTAATTGTATGTTGTGTTCTCTTTTTGACGTTCATAACTGCTTTTTGTAAGCATAATTTTGAAGTTTTAAGCCTAATTTTTACTTTGACATTACAGAGTATAGAGAAATACGCCAAAGTGGCCAACGGGTACACGTCGCTCGCCAACGTGAAGTCCGAGAGGCCGCTGCAGCGAGACATGATGGAGACTTTCTTCCTATCTGAAATGCTCAAATATATGTACTTACTGTTCAGCGATGATCGATACGTGATCGACCTTAGGAAGTATGTAATCAATTCTGAGGCACACCCGTTGCCTATACATAAACATTAGCCAATGAAAACAATGTTAGCGCCATCTATGTTTCGAAATGTGAAATTATTATTAAAACGTATAAATTTTACACTCAAAAAGATATTATCGGTGTATTACATATTTGTATTTATAGATTTTACTAAATTATTGTTGTATTATCTTTTGTAGAAAATTACAAAGTTATATGTTATTTTTTATCTTTTTAAATATATTAACTTAAATCAAAATACCAAATAAACGCTACCAGTTTTGTTGATGATAAAATGATCTTGATTGAGACTAGGTGGTTTTTAAATAATTCTTTTATTGTAAACTTAAACAAAGGTGGCGCCGCCTGGTGGCTAGACAGCCTGACCTTTTGACTGATGTTATTTATTAGGGCCTAAGTTATTAGTGAATTTATTCTACAACGGTAACGTTTCCATTTTCAACTTTTACAGTTAAATCTTTTGATATGCATACACTAAATATTCTAAGATTTCAATAGAAAATATACTACTTATTCAGTTGGGAAAGGTTGTACAATGCACTTTCTTTTAATTTTTGAATAAGAAATGTATTAATAGGTCAAGAAAATATATTCAAATCTAATAAGTCCTTCAATGACCTAAACTAATCCAAAGTGTCCTTCAAATCTATAATAGAATATAACTCCATTCAAAATA
Source organism: Leucinodes orbonalis (assembly GCA_019425675.1). Taxonomy (NCBI): domain Eukaryota; kingdom Metazoa; phylum Arthropoda; class Insecta; order Lepidoptera; family Crambidae; genus Leucinodes; species Leucinodes orbonalis. Next base: position 114,691 of record PQWD01009948.1, on the reverse strand, counting down.
TTTTATTATAGTAATCCGATTTACCTATAAAATATACTTGATACAATAAAGATCTTGCATTAGATAATTTCCATCTTATTGGAAGCCACATAATGAGAGCTATGAGTAAAATGAAATGAAATGTTGAACGTTAATTAATTAATATTTAAATTAACGCTAGGGGAATGTTGGATTGTAAACCACGGGGCCCACAGCCCATTGGTACGTGTTAACGACTAATTATTTTGTTTGTTTTCCTTTAATTGTAGTCGGCACCGACATCTTTACGTGCCCTCCGAATCATGGAATCTTTTTTTTTCTTTTCGGACAATCAGGTGATTTCAGCCTTGAATTCAGCCTGCAAACTGGAAAAATCGAATAATGTGACTTTTGACTGAGAACTATGCACATTCCTCCCGGGATTCAACCCACTAACGTACTTGTGTTTTTTTATTAATAAAAACACAGGTAGGAACGAATTATATACTATATTTGTGTTTTTATTAATAAAATTCCAAAAACTATTTATGTTTAAAACTATAATTTATATGTTGTGTACAAATTAGAGCTATGTATTCCAAAATAGATGTCATACAAGTAATTTCGTTATAACACAATGTACTTACAGCCGATGTTACTTTAAATGAATATAACATAACACTAGCCGAGTAAAATGTTACTGTAAATAGGAATTCAATAGCTTTTTAATATTATTTAAGAATAAAAATACCGGATTTAGTGTAAAGAAAACAAAATAATAGATACTTATTCCAATATTAATTACCAAGTACTAAAATGGTAAAGGTGTGAAAGTAAATCTGGATTGGGAATCAATGTATTCATTTGAAAGGGATTTTATTTATGAAGTGCAAATGGGACTCTTTAAAATATTATCTATCGCGATTTTGTTGTATGTAAAATCACCAATAAGTCGGCCTTGTTAAACATTATAAAAGTTACAACTGTTTTGTGTTTCGAGGAAACATTAAATAAAAAAGCGTTGTTCCTTTTAGGTGTTATTTGAAGAGTTGGAGCTCTTTAAATAAAATTGTATTGCATTGAAAAAGCATTTGTTTTTAATTGATGCCTAGACTCATATTTTATTTCTAGAAATGAATATCGAAGAATATTTTTTTACACAACTCATTATAATGAAATACATTTTGATATTAACTTAAAGGGTACATAATTATAAGTAGTAAAAAGTTAATGTTCATTGTAAACAAAGCACAATGTTTTATCCATAGATAAACAATAAACTATCACGAAGGAATGTCATCAAAAATATGTCCGAGCCGCACGTGTACGTTTACGTATGTGTACATACGTAGTTTTATGGTTATATTTATAATAACATGAAATTATCCATTACTCATCATCATCATCATTACAGCCTATTTATGTCCACTGCTGGACGAAGGCCTCCCTAATGATTTCCACGCGGGCCGATCCCTAGCAGTTGACATCCATCTGCTCCGCACCTTAACCAGCTCATCGTCCATCTGGTTACGGTGGCTACGCTTCGCTTTCCGTTACGTGGACGCCACTCGAGAACCTATTAACTATTATTCAATTATACTGGGCTCGCGTCGACGTCTAAGGCCTATACACCCTTTATGGGTAGGCTCGTGCCCCTTGGTGGGGACGTTTAATGAGCTGATGATGAAAATTATTCATTTACATTTTGACCTTAACGCGACACTGAAAAAGTACCAAATCAAAGAAGCACGAGCATACTACTGTCATTATGAGAAGCCAAACTGAATGAAATTCTGCCTAACCGACGTGATGGGCAGAGTATTGGCCGCGGACACTTTGTAAAGTTAGTTGATTGTTTATCTAAGCCTTATTCGGAATAAATCTATTTTTGAGTTGTTTTACTTAAGTTTTTTTTTTTTAGTTTAATTATAGACTACTGAATGTGGATAGGTGATCATTTCAATATTATGTGAATCCATTGTTTTTCGTTAACTTAGAATATGCCAATAGGCGAATTGTTGCGATTTCCTATTGCACTTGTCAATTGCATTTTTATGATTATATTATTATGTGCATTTATATGGTTGGACTAATTAAACATTCTGGTCTGGCAATAGTTTGTGTTCTATGGGTTAAATTTTTTTTTCTTATATCTACTATAATAAGAATTCGTCTCAATATATGATAAATGAGGTTTGAATGATCAATTTTTGGGTTGTGTAGACATGTGCTTTTTTCTTTTACATTTCAGTCTATTTTCATAACTATCATTACATCATACATTTCATGTTAAAAAAAATAATGATTTTATTTTACCATTTATTACAATGTAAAAATAATTCAGTGTAGGCAAAGCGAGGTTTTTTTAATGACTGCTGCTGTTGGCCGCTGATGGCCTCTCAGCCTTTGAAAAATTATACAAAGAGGCTAAGAGCATCCCAGACTGGGAATAAATTATCATTTCATAGTCAACTGTGGACCTGTGCTCTTTAGTAAATATCTTTAGTACTATAAATAGGTTGTTCAGATAAACATGTATGAAGATACAGTTCTTAACTTGAGTATGTACTTAGACTGGTATCTGGTTTTATATAAAGTCGAAAGCCCTGAATTTAAATAATTCAAATAAAATTCTAATAAGTTTTTTCTAAAATAAAATTGAGCGCTTAACATAACGGACAAAGAGTTTCTATAGCTCTTGGAAATTGTTAAAATCACATCGCATTGGTCCCATACACCAATTGGTACGTATAAAAAATTAGCTTCATTGTATCATAAAGAAATTGTAATAATTATTTAGTCATTTGTTATAAGTTGAATTTTTGGGCATATTGTTAGTTACCATGAAACTAGTTATTGCACAGTATACATATATGTACATAGTATTCACAATGTATATAAAATTATTAGAAACAATGTATCGATGTTATCTATATACATATTATTATCTTACACTCCATCCATTAATAAGAAAACATGTTTATAAGAAATTTTATTAAAGGGTTTTTTTGTTAATAATACAATTTTAATTATGATTTTTAACGACAATTTATTATATAGTTATTTTTTATTTATTTATATCTTCATAAAGTATATGTATTAACAAAAACTTTGCTTTCTGCCCAACTGTGCAACAGTTTGTCGGCAGTAGCTCTAGTGGACATTAATTATTATAGCTTAGCCTAAATATAAAGTAACGAGTAAAATGTATATTGTATACATTTAACATGGGCATGTCTATGTTACGTAGACACAAATTATAAATATTTACTTATACTATTTACCGGTACGTCTTTCTAAATATTTGTGAAGAAATATTTGATGTGATTTATTAAAGTAACTACAGATCTTAAATATTCAATTGATTCATAAAAATGTACACAAATCCCAACGTCTCAAAATATACATAAGACAATAAACATATTTCTTGTTAATTATATTTTACTATCAAATGTTCTTAATACTTTTTTTCATTATAAAAGTATCTGCAGATTTTCTCTTAATTAATTGTTACAAGTATATGTAATGTAGGACATTTATGTTGTGCTGTAATATACCTTCTGGTTGTATTAATTGTACAATTTATGATTATATTTTAATTCTCAAATACTGACTGAGTTTTATAAATCTTTTATTTAACCTAACTTTTAGCTAGATGTTAAGCAAATATCGCATTGAGGAAAAATAATACAACTGAAATAATTCATTTCATGTTTTTACTACTATATAATTTATAGATATAGGTATGCACAGAGCCGAATTAAGCTTTTTGCTGCCACTGGGCACTGAGTAAATTGCCGCCATCACTAATCAGTGATTTGTACTACAGTTACCTAAATCATTATTTTTCATGTTTCCGAATAAATACATTTCGGAATTAATATAAATAAAATTAAAAAATTGTTGAATATTAGATACCAAATTGAATCATCAATAAATGTATATTTTTATTAAATTAAATAGATAAATAATTGCATATGGAGGTTATATTAATAACCCGTAATTAACAATTTTGCATGCACTTACATCCAATGAGCTAACACCTGTGAATCTCAGCGGTTGGCTAACATGCTCAGGATGTCGTTCGAGCTGGCTCCCATTCGCATAATTAGGGACGCACATCGCTTACAAATGATGTGACGTGAAAACCATCTACACGTTTTTCAACAAACATTTGAGGTGCACTACAATGACGCGGTAAGCTTATATTGCACGCGCAATTACAGCTAATCGCAAGCATTATAATGGCGGGACCAGATCCTGAATACTGTTTTTTCATATTTCGGTGTTTAGTACTGAACTAGTACTATTTGGTACCTTTCGTAAAAAAAATAGTCCCTCTTCTATTTCAAAGTTATTTTAAGAACAGTCTGGTCCCGCCATTATAACGTTATAATGGCGGGACGACTAGTGACAACCAAATAGGTATGCACAGATAATAGGTATTATTTGTTAGCTGCGATTAGTTTTATGAATATTATGTACCTAATTAGTATTCCTGTGCAATTAAACACTGGTCCCTCCATTATAATGTTTCGATATATCGCAAATAAACGAGTTAGGGTTTTTTATTTATAAACTTTATTAATATAGATATTTAGTACCTTTTATGACAAGGTTCAGAAAAGTAGTTCTCTTATAACGTTATAATGGTGGGACCAGACTGTTCTTAATATAACTTTGAAATAGAAGAGGTTTTTTACGAAAGTTACCAAATAGTACCAATTCAGTACTAAACACCGAAATATGAAAAAATAGAATCCAGGATCTGGTCCCGTCAAACGCTTACCAGCTTATCCCATACCTCCTATGACTTAATCTTTTTTCTGTGGCACTGCATTAAGGCATATTGGACGTACTAAATCACAATCCAAAAATTAGCTGCTGTATCGTCATCAGTTGGAACATTGCCTTGTTACGCTTTTTTATATAGGTACTTACTGGTTTCTTTTCCTGCAAGATATTTTGTTCGAAGAGATTTCGCAAGGAAGTACCTACGAGTATGAAGAAAGATTTAATAAATTAAACATATTTATGATTTTGATATTGTCTTTATTTAATAAAGTACAAAATGTGTACAGATCTCTTTTACAAATAAAACATTCTACAGAACTAATATTTATTACCAAATTTGAAAATGTATGAGTAGAAACTGGTAGCTCAAGTCTAAAATGTTATTATATATGTAAATTACATAGAAATTGTTGCATACATAGGAATCTGGCAATCGTTTTGCAAAAATGTTGTATTTTGCTGTTTGGAATGCAAATTTTATTTTGCATCAAGCACCTGTATCCACCAAACACTACAATATGGTTACAAAAATACTTATAATATAGGAATGCTAAATTTATAAGTTCTAAACCTATGTATAACAAATAAGTCTTTAATTATGACCTTCAGGCACAAATAATGTAAATTCATACAAAAAATATCTATAAAGAATTTCTTTAATTTACCTATATTGGTATTAAACCACAAATACTTATAGTAAAATTTATTCCAAGGTAACACATGGAATGTTCTTGTTGTTTAAATCATTTATTAGATTGGAATTGAAACACATTTTTTTGGAATGTGTTGGTAATGAAATTTATAAGAAATTTAGAATTTATTTTAATTGATTCAGAAAATTAAAAAAATATTTTATGACCATTGGCATATGTTACATTTTCAAATTAGCATTGTGTAAACTTACTTTTAAATTGCCAAATCATACTATGAATTTCATAAGTCATAAGGAAAACTGCAGTATAAATCTAGCTCATTGTAGTTTGCTGTTGTACGCTCATACTTAACTTTTTAATTACCAACAAAATAGTGATAAATCTGTATAAGAAAATATAAGTCTAGCATAGTATGTAGTACATAATCATGAGGTAATATCAATAATGCACAATAGTTTCATATATATCTTAAGGCTTAAAGACATATTTAATCCAACTTGCTGCCAATGAACACTAAGGTATTATCCTGCTTATAAAGAACAGTAATATCATAATAAACACTCCTCAAGAAGTAAAGTATAGACTATGAGTTTAAGTTTGGCAAGTAATCTACACTTCACTGGGAATAAGAATACATCATGTGAAAATTGATACATATAAAAAGTTACAACTTACATATATTTTGTGATAAAAGCATTGTGAAGTTTGTTTGCAATATTATTTAACAAAATAAATGAGACATTTTTTATCCAAGGAAACATTCCATTGTTTTCAACACAAAATCAATTTCATTGTATAGTTGTTCTTTTGATGTATCTGATTACACAGAATGTACATTTATTTAAAGTACTTACACTATGAAGACTTACATCAATACACAATCACAACACTGTAAAGTATAATAGAGACATTTTATACCACAGTCTTCTTCTTCATTTGTAGATGGCGCTGAACGAGTTTTGTGGGGTGGACGTGCCCTTAAGTAGACACTGTCCACTTTATCGCCATGTTTCTCATTGTCCCATTTGTTTTCTTGTGACTTGGCAATGTTATCATTGTTTTCAAGGTAATCACTGTCATTCTTGTTTGATGTGTCGCTCGTGTCCCCACTGGCTTCCTGGAATAGGTTCAAACAAATATATTCAATGATCCATGCATATAATGGTTGAGGTAGGCTTCTACAGTATTTGGGCTTTACAGAACTTTGTAAATATATGCACATGTTTATGACTGACAAGTGTTACATTGAAGTACATACACAAATGTTTAAAATAAATATTTGTGGATTGTGTATGACCTGGTATTTATAAAAGGTGGACTAAAGTGAAATCCAGATATTCAATGGACTGATTGATAGATTTTATATTGTAACAACCCACACAACCAGGTATCTTACTGAGCATGTGCCATATTGATGAAAAAACTGAAGCTATATACATAGAAAACTACCACAGGCACAATAACAAGCAGTGGTCTCTCAAAGCATGTAGTTTAAGATATTTTCACTAATTTATCTCAGCTTCTTAATGGTATAAGTTAGTAGCAAAGCAGTCAGTACACGAATCTCATAGTGAGATTACAGGTTAGCTGCTTATATTTTATACATATGTTATAGATTCAGTAAATATTGACTCAAATGTAGCATGCGCATAGACAATAGATTCATCTATTGTTTGTTGTGATTTTCCAACTGGGCTATGCACAACCACTTACACTGCCTGTTTCATCCTCATTGTCAGAGTAATGGATACACTTACAATCACTGCAATGGTAGGAAAAATGGTGGAAGGAAATATGTTGACACAGTCTACATCATCTTACAAGAAAGTGAATGAGCAATGTATCATATATTTCAAACTAATGCAATAAAATATTTTTTATTTCAATAGTTTTCATGTTATGTACATTTTTTATGATTGTAAATCACTATAACTGTACAAAATTGAATGAAATAATAACATAAACGATGCTCTAACTAACGAATCCCGAATTTTTTCAAATATTCTTTAGCAGTACCCACCTTTCTATCCTCAGAATCGTGCTTTATGAATTCTTGTTTCTCTTCAGCATTAGTGGAGTCTACATTCTCAGATGGTACGTCAATGCTGGCAGCAGTTATTCCGGTATTGACCGCGACAGTTGCCACCTTCGGCCGATCTGGCACTAATAAATTTGTTTCCTCTTCCTTATTCTTATGGGGTTGTTGGAAGCTAGAAGAATCTCCAGACATACTGAAATAAGAGAACTCAGTTGTGGAACAAGTCAATGCAATTGAAGTACCCAAAGGTGAACAGGATCCTATTTCGTTTCGTATGCACTACTTATACACACGTAAACAATAAGCTATATAATTAACTTTCAAATATTTTGCTGCCGGTAGCAATATCACCTTAAAGCAGATTCGGTTTGTTCTCCAGACAAACGTCGCCATGTGTTGATGATTATTTCAAAGTTATTGTTCTCTTGCATCTTGAAGTAAAAAACTAAAGGTGACCAAAAAGTTTTAGGTTTTGCCCATTCAGGAACAATTACACTACAGTTTGAGCGAAGAAAACGCTGAATTTGAGTAAAGATATTGAGCAACAGAATTTTCTCTGTTATAAAATTAACAAAAACGGACTCGAAAAGTAATATTCAGTAGAAAAAAAACATAACAAAGCTTCGTGAATGTGATGTCACCTACTTGTTTACTTTTTTATAAAGTTGACAGCGGACGGCCATGAATTTACGAACTGCGTTAGTTTTACATCTCGCTTACTCATAAGAAAGAAGTGTGGTGCTATCTCTTTCATGTATAAACGTTCAAAAATCAAGACATTATTCAAACTTGATTTATAATAATAATATTATGTTTAATACATTAAAAGTTTAATAAAATTACAACCTCATTCATCAAAACAGATTTAATATAAAATTGCAGTTTTATTTAAATTGTAAATACGTAAGCCATGCAAGTTGAAGTAGCGGTGGGCTGATCACATATGTCGCAGAACCGATGGCCGTTGGACGAGCAGACGACTTCTGGAGTGGAGACCGTGTCTTGGCAAGCATAGGACGGCCTCCAGCCTGATGGACCAACGACTTACGAAAGGTCGCTGGTGGAGGCTGGATAAGGAAAGCGGAGGACTGGGATATTTGGCGCAAAATGGGGGACACCTATGTCCAGCAGTGGACTGCGATAGGTTGAAGAGAGAGAGAGAGACGTAAACCAAATTGAACTTAAATAAATTTCCTCCGTAGCTAGTGCTGGTCACAGCCGTCAGAGCGTTGGATTTCAATCGTTGCGTAATCTGGGGTTCGTGGGTTTGGATTCGGCGGGGAACACGTATAGTCAAAAGTCAATTTTTGCCGTTTTTTCCAGTTTACAGACTGAATCACCTGATTTGTCAGAAAAGGAAGATGATTCCATGCACGTTATGTTGTTTTGCCCGGCTACAGTTTTAGTATTTCTTTAGAATTAATAGTCGTTAACACACCAGTTCGCATTGGTGAGTTACGGCCCAATCTCCCCATGATTATGCTGTAAGGGTAGGCATGTTATTAAGTTGGATGTTATAGGCTGACTGATGATGGTGACGGTGGTGTCGCAGCGATCTGGTTAAATTAGCCATCCAATTGGACGCCTAGGACGTCCGTCAAACGTTCGTGACTACTTATTTAATCATTTAGTTATTTTTATTTTGCACTTTCATGTATCAAATATTTTGACGACATATTATCTTATAGACCATAATATTATTCACGATTAATTTATTTACTGCTGACGCCATATTTATTTTGATGACTACTAGCGCTGCGGTGGAGAAAAGTAGAACTAAATTTGATTCTCTTGGCTGAGCCTTGATCAGTCATTCCGAAAGGGCTAACTGTCAATACCTACGCCAAGTTTTTAAACGTTGAGTGATTTTAGTTCAATGAACTATCGGCCTAGGTACACAGTTGGATGCCGGCTTTGATCGAACGGCCTAGGCACCTAATTGGATGGCTAATTTAACGAGATGTGTGCGACATTGATATTAATAGGCTACTATATTAAAGAAAATATTACCTACGTATAAAAAATATTGTAGGTAAAATACAAATAGTTAAAGGAAGTAGTTTCGAAGAGTAGCAAGTAGGTACCTACGTAAGAAATATCTTAAGGATTTACTTTATTAATGGAAAAAAAACTATTAAAAAAACATTTTTTTTATTTAATTATTGTTGTCTATGATTTAATATTATTTTTCCTAATAATAATATGCCTTATAAATAGAAAAGGGTAAATTGTTATGGTCTGAAAACGTCAAAAGGTTACTTAGGCCACAATTACTTACTAACTGTACATGGATGGCGACTTTTCATGATTCCTCTCATAATTATGAGAATTATAAACCACATCCTTTTTCTTATTGCGTTTCCTTGTCGGTATCCATATTATGCCAATCCTTGTTTGTGATTTGTTATTTTGGGGATTAATAAAAGAAGGATAATCCTTACTCCCGTCGGATGCACTTTTCCCACTAAAAAGGGAAGATTTATTACTTTTCTCGGGTGATCCCAAAATGTTACTGGATTTCCCCGTTGGCATCAAGAAACTACTTTTCTCCGTTGAACTTGATATCTTTGCTTTCCCACTGGAACTCGACATAGGTTCACTTTTCCCACTATAACCAAAAATACTCGCAGTTTTCCCGCTGGTTCCACTGGCTTTCCCGCTAGATTCCATACTAAAAGGCTTTGAACTAATTGGACTTGTTTTGCTTTTTCCCGACGATCCGAGGAGTGCATCATTTTTGGGACTCGATCCGAGAAAAGAACTGGATTTTGAGCTGTAACCGCTTGAACTGCAAGATACTGTGAATTTGCTACTTTTTCCGCTGGATCCCATTATGTTTGTGCTTTTCCCGGTGCTATTTATGCCTGAGCTCTTGCCGACTGATGATGACGCCTTGCCGAGTATGCCGGTTCCTGACTTTGCCGAGGAACCAGCCGATGGCTTTTTCATGATAGGTGCCATCGATTAAGTCTGCAACAAAAATGACAGTGTTTTAAATTGGGTGTTGCAACCTGCAAACAAGGATACAGTTGGTGAAGAGAAATATTAAATTCGAATTAATTCTCAATTCTGTTGTCTCTAGGGTTTCTCTTCGAGAATTCTCGAACCGAGAATTCCCGGGAAATTTTGCCTTACTCGAGACGAGAAAAAAGTGGTCGAGAAATCGAGAAATCGAGAAATTCAGTCAAAAAATTAAAAACTTGATAACGCGCTTGCGTTCTCGTTGCGGCTCTGCCACGCGTCGTGCGAAATTAAATGAAATAATTTGTCCTATTAGAGGAGGGCACCGAAATTTGATATTTCACACGGTCGTTGTAATTATTAAGATTTGAGTTCCTCTCAGGAAGACCCAGCTAATTACGTTTCTGAAAAACGTTTCTAATACGTTATACTAGAGTACATAATAGAAAACGAACGTGTTTTCTCCTTGTCTGGAAACTTTGTGACAAAAATACGAAACCGATTGTCAGATGATGCATAAATGCCATGTATTTTTAAAGGCTTATTTTCTTAATGATAACGTGACATCGTGGGTTAGCTTTTGAAGCAGTTTCCGCTTTAAATTGTGATTGTAATTGGTCTTAGATTTTTAATGATTTATTAGATTTTTATGTTAACTTACGTAAAGAAAGACTCCATTACTTATAACAAATATTGAAAGTTGATAGGGAACGGAGGTATTGCCGTACACATAACTTTGGATTGTCTTTCTGACACAGAAATTAATTTAAGGAGAAAAAATGTATTGGTAATACACTTCAAATTTAATCTATTATTGATATATATAACGACAAAAAATAAGTACTATATTTAGAGTAGATATGACACTTTAAATGAAAACTGTGTACGTACGGTATTATCCGAACCATGCGGATAATTCCGTACACGTTATCGGCTAACTTCGTACATATATAAATATTTTTTAATAGACTATTAGCGTAATAAAACACAAGTTAACTTAGACAATTATATTTCAATCAAAATCAATAGTAATCAATAGTAATATTTAGTAGATTTTACATACAAAATCCACAGTGATAATTATTTGCAGAATCATAACCCGAACACAAAGCATGAGCCCAACTACCACAGCTTACACACCTGTACCATAGTTCTCTGTCTTTACCAAAATCACCACAAATAACGCACAGTTCCTCCACACCTGTCTCACCTCCCACTCCTTCATCAAAATCGTCATCTAACTCTTCTTCGTCATCACATATAATATTTTCTTCTCCATCCGAAGATGATGAAATCTCGTTTTCTATTTGTTTTTTTAAACTCTTTATATTCTTTTTATTTTTAAGTCCTTTTTTAATAATCTTAGTACTTTTTTCTTGTTTAATCTTTTTAGCAATTCGTTTTACTTCAGTTTCTTTTAAAACAGATTTCATGGGAGTTGCAGTGAGTACTGTAGAGTGCTGTTTAGTCCTTCTACTTTTCTTTGTATTAACATTTTTGTTTTCAGGAGCCTGTGATATTTTACTGAATTGTACCGAGCATTCAGGTGTTTTCTTTTTCTTAGGACTCCCAAAAATTTGTTTCTTGACTTTCTGAACTTCTGCCCCGCTTCCAAGTTGCAAATTTTGAATTCCTGATGTTGATGGACGAGGATCGTTAACGGGTATGTTCGACTCTTTACTTTCAGTTTCCAAAGTTAGAGGCTCATTAAGATCCATTGGAAGGTCCAATAAAGTGGTTGCAGCTAAATTTTCTGTTTCGGGAACTATGTTTTCTAAAGTTTGTTCAGCAGTAATTCTATCGGTAGGGAGGTTTTCATCTCCTTCTTGTATCAATTGGTTGAAAATGTTCGCATCAAAGGGCCAAATGCCGGCTGCTCGGAATCCATTAACCGCTTTTTCTGCATTAGCTACGTTCAAATATGCTTTAGTGAAGAGTGGAATCAGTTGCAGAGGTGTTAGTTTTTCATACTGATTGAGTTTCATATAAGTATCGCATTCTTTATACAAGGCTGCTTTCAATGGGCTGTACACTGTAAGATCCAGTGGTTGGGTCCTATGAGATGTATGAGGGGGAATAGTCAACATGTTAATACCATTTTGGCGACAAAACTCGTAAATCCTCATAGAAATATGGCTGCTGTGATTATCCAGTATCACTAAAACTGGGTCCTCCAATGATGGTTTTGTATGTTGTGCGAAGTGCATTAACCACATATAAAACAATTCTTCGATCATCCATCCAGACTTACTACATTTATAAATTGAACCATTCGGGCCTCCTTGCTCCAGGGATGGATGCATTCTTAAACGAGGGTATATAATAAGTGGTGGCACATACTGACCGGTTGCACTGATGCAACAACATACGGTGATGTTTTTTCCACGTTCCCAACTGGTGGCAGCTCCTACTTGCTTTATTCCTTTTGGAGCAAGTATTTTTCCTGGTTTGTGAACAGCATTGATGCCAGTTTCATCCACATTAAAGATTCTATGAGGACCAAATTTGTGTTTCTCGTACATTGATGAAAGATTGTCAAAGAATGTCTGTAACTCTGTGGCATTGAACGCTACAATTCTATTTACGCTGGTAGGTTCTGGGCGTCTAATGCTTATTTCGGGATTTCTTTTTAAAAACCCGTACAGCCAATCCTTACCAGCTTCTTTTTTAGCTTTATTGAAAGGATGTTTAACATTATTAGACTCAGCATATGCATAAACTGCAGCCTTTAATGATTGCGGCGTCATTCCATAAAATAATCGTGCTAAAAGTAAAATTTGTTCCCTTATTTCGGTCTCTTGTTCACGTGAGAAAACGGGTCGTCTGCCCATGTGAATTGAAAAATCATAACTGTCCTTTTTTGAGTAATCAGATAAAGTCATTACAGGAATACCGTACAAAGCAGCTGTTGGCCTTAATTTTGCTCCATTTCGAATGGCCCTTACAGCACTTTTCATTTTTCTTGGCGACCAAGAACATTTCTTTTTTTTTGAATCCATCTGTAAACAAAAATTTCTACATGGCTAACGTACCAGATTATATTCCTGCATAATTATTAAACATTAAACAATTCATATGTTTGCTTAGGTAATTTAAGAAACCATTTTAACATTATCCTCTTAATTTAATAGCGGCCAATACCGTACACGTGTACGCACTTAGCCGATATAGCATCCGCCATGTTGACACACAATTATGTGAAAACGAACAATAAAATTACTCTCATAAAACCCAATTCCATTAAAAAACATTCTAATAATACTATTTTAGCAATGAAAACAACAGATATATTGAGAATAAAGTACTTACAGTTCACTTTTCGGAGGTTAAAAATTATATTTTCGACACCATAAACACAAACGGTGCTCGTGCAGCCATGTTTTGACGCCGCCTGGCGGGAATGATTGGTATGACAGCTAATTCAACGATTTCAATACGTGTGACAAGGACAAGCAGCGTTACGTCGCTTCGTTCTCCCAAACGTTAGTACGTAGTTGGCCGCTGTACGGCAATGCACTCGTTCCCCTGACTAAACTAAGGAACATGTACCTTACTGTTACTCGTAATTATTAAGCTAGTCTGATTGTTATTTTTTATAAGGAATTAAACTGTCGTTTTATGCTACGTAATTGAAAAGTTTGTAGTACAGACTGAGACTAAAATAAATTATTTAGTATGTAAGGTACTAAGTTTCATTGTGGTGACATGATGACATTGTTTTAAGAAGATATTTTATTTGTTTTTTTTTTTCAAAGAAAAAGACTATTTAGTATATTTGTTTGTAGAAACTAGAAATAATGATAAGAAGATCTCGCTAGAGTTTTTTCGCTTAATTAAAGTTTTCTATAGTTAAATTAAACTCACATGAAACTAAAAATAAACGTTGGTCATTGATAAATGTTGAATATTGCATAAAAAGTATAGTTTTATTGTTAAATCAAATATGTTTTGAGCTTTTCAATATTTCTCGACAACCCGAGAATTCCCGGGAAATAGTGGTCGAGAATTCTCGTGCTCCGAGAAATAAAAAAGGTCGAGAAATGAGAAACCCTAGTTGTCTCATAGTCATAGTCAGAATCTCATAGTCATTAGTACAATGCAGTGGCGTAGCGCGGCCTATGATAGGCGCGAGCGAAATGACTTCGCAAGGTCCTTTGATAGTATGTTTTGCCTAAGACCTCTTGGCAGCATTAATAAATGAGTCTCTACCTAGATAACTACAACTTGCACCTTATTTAACGATTGCCAGCGCTCAATAAGGTGCAAGTTTTAGTATTTTACAAAGAACTTATATTCAAATTTCCTAATATTTTTCAATTCGCTGAATAATATACAATTTTTATTTATTTAAGGCATCTACACCTGTTTACACGTGGTTAACTACCTGTAAAGTAGATATGTCAGGTTAAGGTATATCACACGAAAACTAGAATGATTGAGATCTAATACGCATAGGTTTTCAATCATAATTATCTTTACCCATCGATTTTGCTTCCAATCTTTCACGTCCAGTAATCTTTCCATGACAAATTAAAAATAAGATATTTAATTTTAACAATTTTCCTACGTGTTAAATTGGAGTAGGTAGTCTAATACCTACAGTGATACCAAAAAATATAATAATGCATTTAGTTAATTTTCTGTTTGTCCAATCCAATGATTGTATAATTAAATAATATTTAAAAAAATCTTTATGAAATCATTGGTTTAATCCACATTTTTATCGAAAAAGATTTCAAAGTAAAACCTATCATACTTACTTCGTAGATACACTTTTCATAACAGTTAGATTGTTATAAGTAATTACTAGACATGGGATTATATTAATTTTCAAAATGTCAAAATATGCCTGCAAATGTGCACTAAAAATAAAAATATTCTTAAAAATGCACAATCAAAAACATACAAAATCCGTATAAACGTTTATTGTTTTCATCACTTTACGTTATTATTACATAAATAAAAAGCTTAGATATTTTTTATTAGCTGTGCCCAGGGATATAAGATTTCATTTTGTGACAGTAAACAATAATATTTTTTTAGTTTCTGCGAATAACTTTTTTTGACGTTTTTAAATAGGCTGAAAATGACTCTTCAACGTCAATTGATATTACAGGACAGAAATTAAAATTTGGCGCCATTTCTGATACCTCTTCCGGCAGAAAATTATACCGGTGCTTTTTATAAATGCATCATCTTCTTTATACTTGCAAAACCGGGTTTTTGTAAAAAAAACATTATAGGACCGGACCGAGACTGGACATTACTCTGTTAAATACTTTTTTCTATTACTTCCATGGACTGGCACTGAGGAATGTTTTTAGTTTATGTGTATACTATTGAAAAAAGCACTATCAATGAAATAGTACCAAAATATTGTGCAATGACGCTAAAATAGAGTTGTATTCGATGTCTAGGTATTATGTTATAAATAACACCGTGGCTAGCTTTTGGGCTGCTACAGTTTGATTATGTATGTCCCATATTAAGAAGAAATCATGTTTATTTAAGTAATTTAACTTCACTTACTGGTGTATACACATGCTCGTGATTCTCTAGGAGTGTAGGACTCCTTTATAATGGAGAACTCTAATTTCCACGGCAGTCAGAATCTCATAGTCATTAGTACAATGCAGTGGCGTAGCGCGGCCTATGATAGGCGCGAGCGAAATGACTTCGCAAGGTCCTTTGATAGTATGTTTTGCCTAAGACCTCTTGGCAGCATTAGATAAATGAGTCTCTACCTAGATAACTACAACTTGCACCTTATTTAACGATTGCCAGCGTTCAATACTGCAAGTTTTAGTATTTTACAAAGAACTTATATTCAAATTTCCTAATATTTTACAATTTTTATTTATTTAAGGCATCTACACCTGTTTACACGTGGTTAACTACCTGTAAAGTAGATATGTCAGGTTAAGGTATATCACACGAAAACTAGAATGATTGAGATCTAATACGCATAGGAATTTCTTTACCCATCGATTTTGCTTCCAATCTTTCACGTCCAGTAATCTTTCCATGACATATTAAAAATAAGATATTTAATTTTAACAACTTTCCTACGTGTTAAATTTGAGTAGGTAGTCTAATACCTACAGTGATACCAAAATACAATAATGCATTTAGTTAATTTTCTGTTTGTCCAATCCAATGATTGTATAATAATATTTAAAAAAATCTTTATTAAATCATTGGTTTAATCCACATTTTTATCGAAAAAGATTTCAAAGTAAAACCTATCATACTTACTTCGTAGATACACTTTTCATAACAGTTAGATTGTTATAAGTAATTACTAGACATGGGATTATATTAATTTTCAAAATGTCAAAATATGCCTGCAAATGTGCACTAAAAATAAAAATATTCTTAAAATGCACAATCAAAAACATACAAAATCCGAATAAACGTTTATTGTTTTCATCACTTTACGTTATTATTACATAAATAAAAAGCTTAGATATTTTTTATTAGCTGTGCCCAGCGGTATAAGATTTCATCTTGTGGCAGTAAACAATAATATTTTTTTAGTTTCTGCGAATAACTTTTTTTGACGTTTTTAAATAGGCTGAAAATGACTTCAACGTCAATTGATATTACAGGACAGAAATTAAAATTTGGCGCCATTTCTGAAACCTTTTCCGGCAGAAAATTATGCCGGTGCTGTTTATAAATGCATCATCTTCTTTATACTTGCAAAACCGGGTTTTTGTAAAAAAAACATTATAGGACCGGACCGAGACTGGACATTACTCTGTTAAATACTTTTTTCTATTACTTCCATGGACTGGCACTGAGGAATGTTTTTTTTAGTTTATGTGTATACTATTGAAAAAAGCACTATCAATGAAATAGTACCAAAATATTGTGCTGACGCTAAAATAGAGTTGTATTCGATGTCTAGGTATTATGTTATAAATAACACCGTGGCTAGCTTTTGGGCTGCTACAGTTTGATTATGTATGTCCCATATTAAGAAGAAATCATGTTTGTTTAAGTAATTTAACTTCACTTACTGGTGTATACACATGCTCGTGATTCTCTAGGAGTGTAGGACTCCTTTATAATGGAGAACTATAATTTCCACGGCAGGTGGTTTAGATATAGAACTACACGGCATACCTATATGTTAGTAATTAGAAGTGTAATAAAAAAATATTTCAATAAATTATCGATCGATCAACCAATATTCTTCCACCAATAAATGCTAAGAGTCCAGACACAATAGAAAACCGATGTGTGTCTGGCATCTAAAAGCGTCATTGGCGGTAGAAGGTATAAAACTTTATGATGTAGATACTTATGCAAGGGTTTACAGATGTTATTATTATTATATTAGTTTACACACGATTTCATAAACTGAACAAAATCACTTGGTTAAATAAATATGTATAGATAGGGAGGTACCTAAAACATGAAAACACATGCCGTTAATTTAACCTTCGTAATTTATTAATTATTATCGATACAGGTATAGTATTAAAAGAATGCTTTCCCTTTTATACCTCTCTCTATCTCTTCGAACTGTTGCAGTCACAGACATCCGAATATACAATTAGACTGGACAAGCCGCCAAGTTTATAGGCAGTCCCAGTGTCGCAATTTCTTTTCGGTTCTTACCTGTGAAAAGTTATTATATTTCTTGGTAAATTTACTGATTTATTGCGATGATGGCATGTTACAATTGCACAGGATGGCATTTTGGGAAGAAACGGTAATTTCTTCTAATATTCGTGGGTCTTAACTCGTCTCACAGAGCGTAAACTGGCAGCCAGTGTATGCTTGTTGAGCTTACATTTGTCGCACTTAAAAACGCGGCTTGCCCCATCTCCTGTATTGGGAAATCTGTGGTTGCAGTCCACTGCTGGACATATGTTTTCCGTATTTTGCGCTAGATGTCCTGTCCTCCACTTTCCTTATCCAGACTTCACCAACGCCTTTCGACCTTTAGTTACATCTTTATAGGTATTACAGCTACCTATTTAAATAATGTTTTCCATGTTTTTTCTCTTACTCTCCAACGTATTTGCAGTTCAAAACTGGACTGATTTCCCGCGCATTTGCGCCAGATATCTCGGTTCTCTACTTTCCTTATCCCTTTGACCCTTAATTTCCTATATGGGTGTTTTCTATAATTGATAAGTATTTTTTTTTTTAAATATGTGTATAAGTATGTTTAGCCGTTGTTCAGTTTCCATTTCACAGGCTAATTTACAGGATATTTATTTATTCGACGAATGTTTTCCAGTACTCTTCTAACAATGATGTCCAAATAAAAATGACATTTCCGTGTTTAAAATACCCGATTTCCACCTATAAATACCGAATACCACGTGCTATATACGGTAATTGGTAGACAGTAAACCTTATAAAGTGGCAAGCTCGCAATCACATGATTACTCAGGTGATTATCTGCCACAAGGTTATGAGTTATGGTTCGTTTATTTGATCAATTCCTGTCATAAATCTAGTGTAATTTAATCAACTTAATAACAAAACTTCATCATCAGCTCATTAAACGTCCCCACCGAGGGGCACGAGCCTACCAGTGCAGTGGGGCCCAGTGCGGATTGGACGACTTCACACACAACCTTAGAATCTCTTCGCAGGCGTGCATGAAGGTTTCCTCACGAAAACATCGTGAGGAAACCTTCATGCACGCCTTCACCGTAAGAGCGTCGGATAACGTACATATATTTTCGAAAATTCGAAAACACATTGGTACGTGGCGGGATTTGAACCTCAGCCCTCCCGGTAGGAAGGCGACAGTCCACACCATTCAGCCACCGACGCTCTTAATTGGCAAAACAAAACTTAATTGGCTTCAATCGATATAAACTCTTGACAATCAATGATTATTAAATTTTTGTTGGACACTGGTTTTTTTGCACTTCTGTGTTTTGGGATGAGGGCACTTTAGCTTGTTAAGTTACCGGGTATATGAGACCTAACGTCGGCCATCTCGGGCGATCGCAGGGAAGTTTTGACGGATAATATATTGCCTACCTATTGTTATTTATTTCCTTCAACACTTTGTCATGTTCAGGCGTATCGCTTACCACCAGGTGAGGGCACTGACCGTCGCGTTCACATATAACTTAAAAATAATTTTTTTGTGTGCCACAGGTGGCTGTAGCTTACCGGGGTAAATATAATAAAATAGCGTTTGTAAATAGCTCTTAGACTAAAATCTACACATTTCAGTCCACAATCCCGATTCTCCTTTCTGCGTGCCGACACGCATAAGGTACCTACAGTCCTAATAGATTTAGACGCCATAGTATTAAGTTTAAATTAATATTATATTTCGATTCGACTTTTGTGTTATTTTTTTTATATTGTAAATATAGTTAACTTCTTACATAACTGTATTTTGCCTCCTTTCCAGTAGATAGTATTATTTATTAATCTTTTGTATAGTTACAACTCATACAAATTATAAATATATGATACTCTTCACGAAAGTATACCTTTAAACTAAATTCTAAGCCAGGCCACGCTTCACGTATCCGCATTCACTAATATACGTGTATTATTTACAAAGTGTTACTGAGTATTAACAAAGAATGAGCGAGCAACCTTTGTTCTTTTCTTTTAGTAGATCAGTCTTAAACCCGTGTTGAATTTTTAAGCATCCAGCGGTTTCATATGTATTTACTGATGTTTTAGTATTCTGTAGTCGTTAGTTAGTAGAACTGCTATAGAAATACATTGTGCCAGACCAGTTTTCAAGGAATTAGGTTTCATAAGTGAGTTCTTACAAAATGTTGTCTACCAGCATGCAACGTCTCAATCCTGGGCCTTTTCAAACAGAATACCAATAAACCACTAATAATGGATATTGGGCCATAACCTACTTATCATTTTGTATGTTTAATTAGTTTATTATCGACATCATATCCTGAGAATATAAACTATCTGGCATATTGGAAACCAATTCTATGAGAGTTAAAAAAACGACAAATCACTTCGCGACAAGGTAGGTAGTGCGCGCCCTTACGCTTTGCCTGGCTCGTCTAGGCAATTCCTATTTATCCTTTATTTCTTGCGTTATTTGGTTTACAACGTATGTATTAGTATACTTAATACTATAAGGTAAACTCATAAACCATACATCTCTCAGCAATTTTTTTATTGTTAATAGCCAATTCACATAATAGGATCAGTTGCACTACAAGATTACAGCACGGTTAAATATCATCGTTTTAGGCAAGACTTAGTACAATCAGGAACTCTATTTCTGGGACATCAAGGTCTTAGAAGACGATGAAGAAAGATTTTAGAATACAGTAGGAAAAAGAAAACAAGATATAAGTACTAACTTCAAAAGGATAATATTCGATTACGTCATCACTGAACTTAGTAATTTTGGCGTTTGAAATCCTTTTTAGGGTTCCGTAGCCAAATGGCAAAAAACGGAACTCTTATAGATTCGTCAAGTCTACCTGTCTGTCTGTCCGTCCGTATGTCACACCCTTTTTTCTCCGTAACTATAACAACTTCAAACTTTGTAAATATATGTATTCTGTGAATCGCTATTAGGATTTGATAAAAAACTTGAAAAAAAAATATTTTGGGGTTCCCCATACATTAAACTGAAACACAATTTTTTTTTTCATTGTACCTCCCCGTGTGGGGTATCAATGTGTAGAACTTTAAAAATGATATCGAGGTTTCTAATTTTTTTTATAAATTAAATAGTTTGCGCGAGAGACACTTCCAAAGTAGAAAAAATTGTGTCCCACACTATAATTATTAAACTAAAATTTTTGGAGTTGATAAAATATAAAAAAAACCCTCCACGTGCGGATTCGGACGCGCGCTCGGCCGATTTTTTATAATAGCCCTATATACCTATTACCTTTTTTGCTGAGTTCGAAACAAGTATTTTATATTTTTTGTTCAATATCTACGATACATAATTAAAAAAGTTAATAGGAACTCGTTGCGAGAGTATAGTTGCATTGAATACAGAATCGAATAGACTTAGGACAGAATTTTTGGTACTTATTCGTATTAAATACAGGTAATATACTACTACTTATTCGTATTAAATACAGGTATACAGGTAAATACGCGCGGGAAACACTCTGTTAGACTCAGTTATAATGATAAATAAATGTCAAGAAATTGAAACTTTCAGATTCTTAAAAAAAACTATTTATAAATGAATTCTATTGTACAATGTTTAATTTCTAATTTCTTATAATTAAGTAGTTATTTATAAATATGCGAAATGTTCCCCGTGTACTGTACTATGTACTTTCATGAAAAGCATCATCTGATTTACTGAAAGCCTTTCAGTGAAAGGTTTGGTTTACACGGCCTAACCACTCGGCGCAACACAATGATATTCTGTATATATAAAGGTAGATACGCCATCCGTGCCTTAAAAACGAACCGCCGAAGAGAGTTCAGTTTGTACTCTTTTGTTTAGCTAAATGTGTTCGATTCGAAATTTGTGTATTTGTGCTGTCACAGCATTCGGAACACTTTTTTCGATTGTTTTGTGAGCATATCACGAATCCATACTTTTTTAAATCATTGGCGCAACACAATACGCACTTCATGTTAACTCAACAAGTTGAACGCCAAAGCTTGGGTCAATTGACCTCGACGTCAAAGGGTTCCTTTATTCATCTTGTTATTTTAAGTCCATTCCAAATATAGTTACAGGCGTTGCTTATACCTTAAGTTGTAAGTTAATCTTTTGTTATATGTTTATTAGCTCACATTAATTTGAGGCTGTTTAAGGAGTTGTACTAAGTTTTTCTGTTAACTTTAACAAAGGGTTTGAGACGTTTTAAATAATAATAAATAAAATTCACTGATATTCACACAGTGACATCTAGTCCCATATTAGGCTAGGAGTTGTAATGTAATAGAGTACTAAACAACAGACAAACATACTTACATAAGTATATTTCTTTGTTAAAACATACATAAAAGCAAAAATACACCCAGACCATTATAAACGAAATGTTCATGCACAAAAGTATTCGTACTGCCCGAGAATCGAACCCAGAAACCTTGGTATAGTAGCCGAAGTCACGGCCATTACACCATATGGGTCAAATACCACGTAACATCCGGTATCAACACAGCTTGCTGTCTGACTGAGCGAACCTACAGCAATGATGTCAAAAAGTATAGATTCGTGATATGCTCACAAAATTTCGAACACATTTAGCTAAACAACAGAGTACAAACTGTACTCTCTTCGGAGATTCCTTTTGAGGCACGGATGGCATATCTACCTATATATATACAGAATACCATTGACCTACAGGGATACGCGACGATGAATCACATTGAATCCCTGGCTGGTAGACTTAGCTCGGCAGCTTATGCTGTTAGACAGATAAGGCTCTTGACAGATATAGAAACGGCAAGATTGGTTTACTTTAGTTATTTTCATAGTGTCATGTCGTATGGTCTACTGTTGTGGGGCTCGGCTGCCGACATTAATACAATATTTGTGTTACAAAAAAGAGCTATTCGTTTTATCTACAACCTTAGACCACGTGACACTCTAAGGAACTTTTTAAAGAATAAAATAATGACTGTAGCATCGCAATATATTTATGAAATTTAATTAATGTTCGTAAATATATATAACTTTAAGAAAATTGTGATTCACACAATTTAAACTAGGAATAAAAACAAACTTGCTGTTCCGGACTTGAGACTAATAAATAGGTAAATCTTTTATAGGAAGACGTATAAAGTTTTTCAATAAGGTACCGCAAAATATTGTAGAGTTGCCCTTTCATATGTTTAAAGTTAGAATCAAACAACACCTTTCTAAAAAAGGTACGTGTAGTACACACTATTGACGAATATTTATGTGATAAAAATCCGTGGTCTTAAACTGCTCAGCTATTTCAGTGTTTATGATATATTGTTACATTAAGGAATTGTTTTTAAAAAGGCAACACTGTTGAGTTTCTTGGTGCTTCTTTCTCAACAGGCCAAACCACTGAAGCGCTTTTTTTTTTCAAAGCATCAAAACTCACATTTTTAGTTTAGTATTTAAATCGTTTTTTTATTATATTTTTGTATATTTCTTGACGTTCATAAGTGCTTTTTGTAAGCCTAATTTGAAATAAATGTTTTTGACTTTGACTTTGATGACCCACGCCGGCGGGGGCTAAACAAATAATTGTGGAAACGTTTCAGAATCAAAGGACTGATCCCATTTGCACCTTAAAGACCTTCTTTCCAATTTAGGCAAGGTACAATGCGAGCGTCAAATTTACAGTGTTAAGTCACGCTCAGTTATTTTGGTAACGCAATCGGCACTGTGAATCATTTGGACCCGGCGGATCGGAAATAAAACAGGGTATGGGAAGCCTTATGACATGAGCCAGCGTTTTAACTTTAGTGTCTGGGTATAGTGTGTGCATTGGAGGGTTGGACGAAGCGAAAACGGTTCATAAAAAAAGTGGATATACATTTTTTTTCTTTGCATTTCATTGGTAGATAACCGAGCAGACAGTTCAGCTGATTAGTGATACTGCTACTTGACATCATCAACTCATTAAACATCCCCACGGAGAGGTACGAGCCTACCCGTAAAGGGTGTACAGGCCGTAGTCGTCCACGCTAGCCCAGTGCGGATTGGCCACGCACAACCTTTGAATATCATCGCAGGCGTGCGCAGGTTTCCCCACGATGTTTTCCTTGACCGTAAGAGCGTCGGATAAACGTGCATATAGCAGATTAGAAGGCAACAGTCCACACTAATGAGCTACCGACGCTCTCGCAAGCAGTAAAGATTCACAAACAAAACTTTTGTGAAACGTGACATTTTCGAAATATTAATCAGCAATAACAAAACGAGATCTAAATTTAGGTAATGTCTTCAAGAGTCATGAAAATGCCATAGAATTGCAACAATGCCACTAAATATATATATATATATATATATATTGAGCGGCGCATGTAACAAAGTTTTAGCATAAAGATATGTTCATTATTCGCGCAAGTGCAAGCTATTAGCTGACAATGTTTTACTACAGTTAACGGAGGCTCATAAAATACTAGAGAATGTTTAAGAAACGTGTTGCAACTGTGCAGAAATGCGAACGAGATAATGATGCACTTCCAACAAGATTTTGACAGCCTGCAATAGATTTTGCACAAATTGACATGAGCAAAAACTTAACACCTTTGTTATAAGAAAAGCAGAGGAGCGGGATAGGTTGAATAGGATAGGAGGGGAAACACCTTTAGTGTCGTGTGGTGACGGAAGATAAGAATTTAATTATAGTACAAATAATAAATAGAGAACAAAAGAGTCTTTTATAAAACTATTATAAGGCACAGTTATCTCCCTTCTGCCCGCAAAGCGTGGAGATACTATACATTTCACTATCGTGAAGTTGAATCTACCTATGTACTGTAGTGGGCTACCATCGGTTGAGTAAGGTAAAACTACTTTAGTTAATACTAAATCAATTAGTTTTGCTGGATATTAATTAATGTTACTGACAAATTGATAAGAGCGTCGGTGGCTCATTGCTTTCTGATATGGAGAGTGCAGGTTCAAATCTTACCACGTACCTTTTCGAAATTATATGTACGTTTATCCGACACTGTTACGGTGGAAGAAAACATCGTAAGGAATTCTGCGCACATGAGGAAATTTAAAGGTTGTGCGTGGCCAATCTGCACTGGGCCCGCGTGGACGACTAAGGCCTATACACCCTATCCGGGTAAGCTCGTGCCCCACAGTGGGAACGTTCAATTAGATGCTGGTGATTGATAAATTTGCATACACAGTACCATTTCGCTTTGTAATTGAATGCAGTAATAATTGCATGTAACCGAGATAGCATTATGTGTAATAGTTAATCATTAGCACGACTTGAACGTGAACATAGCCGTGAGCACGGATGATTCGCTCGAAAACAATTCAAATCGCCCCGTACAATATAATGTTATGTGAAGGCAATTATTTTGCTTTATTACGGATTTGTTGGGCTCGAACAAATCACTTCTATTGTTGGCCGCTTAAGTGCCTTCACTCGTGACATTTCCAATTATGAGGAATATACGAGAATGTTTTTCAAATTTCATTACACATTGTAAACAGTATTTTTTATTGCGAAATATAAGTTGCGCACTAAATCGACATATCAGGCCGAGTTTGGTGATCCAGCCTAAAAGGTTCCACGGTAGGGCACAATGATTCACGTACAACATGTCTATATGGACCTCAGGCTTTACTCACTACTCTGAAGTGTTAACTAAGACTACTTTTAGATAGTAGTTGATCAACATCTTGATATGCCTCGCAAAGTGCGAATAGGAGACAAGATGATATATTTTTAAGTACAGTAGGAAAACATTTCTAAGGTTTCTTTTATACCTATGAATACTATAAGAAAGATTGGATTTCTAAAGCATATAACTATTTACTCAATAACTTATACCAAATTGAAACATTTACGACTTTTGTAAGTGCATTATTCTACTCGAAAGAAGTTCCTTTATTAAAATCTTTAACGAATCTACCGATCGAAAGTTACGCAATCGCGTGTCGTCTTTTGTTGTTGTTTTAAATATCGAAATGTTCTTGAAATTATAAAACTCGTTTACGACGCGTTAGTTACTACCGAAATATGGCAAACTTTTAATAGAAGTATAAATTAAGTATATTATTTGATTGCTTTTACACCACGAAGAAAATCTCTAGAATCGTCAAGGTAAAGCTTATTTTGTTGGTCACTGGACCATGCAATCGATAGAAAGCGACAAGTAAACATTTCGGGCTTAAAGCTATGCAGCTAAACTTTCACCGCATGGGAATCTAATACAACAATAATAAAGTACTTAATCAATAGTTTTGGGAAAACACAAGACATTTTTTTTAATACACAATAACAGTCTTATGTTTTGTTTTAAATTTACAATTCAAACATTTTAATTTTCACTATATTTATCTCACATTAATATAATTTATTATCCGATCAAGCAATACAAGCATGTTCGAGTGTGTAATTTCCAACACATTATAAAATTAAGCATAAATCAAAATACGCACAGCGCTCAGCACATATAAAAACATGAACAGTATATTGATTCCATGTACCTACCAGTGTTACCAAATTGGCCAGTATGTATTCATAAATCGGGATGTAAATTCACGTTCAATTTCGTCACTAATTAGAGTATCCACTCACTAACATATGGTTACACACAATGGGGTTCATATTAACGGTAAAAACGAACTCGTATGATGCGCGTGCGCGCGATCTAAGCCAAGTCGGACGGGCCACTGTACCGAGGTTGCGGTTTACATGTGCTCACACGCACACAAATAACAAACATACATGGGTAATCAAGTTTCCAGCTGTCTTGGTCTGACGCGATTAGCTGGTGTTAAGATCTCTTTTTCATATTTACCGTTGTATCTAGTAATGGTAATTTACTAAATCTGTTCAGTATCGTAGTAATTTAACACAACTTTTATAATATGTCGTATCGTCATCTGTCTTTTCAACTTCCAGTGTAATAACCAAAGACACACCAAATGTTTGTTGTTACTTACCAAAATAATTAAAAGTACAATATTTAAATATTTATCGTAACTTAGGCAGACTTAATACACCGACAGGTACGGTCGCTTAGCTACCTGCTTTTGTTTTATTGTATTCTTCGGTGGTAGCGTTGATAGCAAGAAATTATTATTTTTGAATAGTTCGCTATTCTTTTAATTTAAATAACTTTATATGCCTAATATAGAAGGTATTATCATAGATTTTATGTTACATGGAAGGTACTCTGACATCTGATTAAGTTCAGATAATTTAACCAATTTAAGGCCCGTATTCTAGAACAAGACTCAAGCGTAAATCTTTATTTAAATAGAGTTAGAATGCGATGCAGATATTTATCGTACATACCCCATTCATACTCAGTTTAAGTAAAGATCAACTTACTCTTTTTTTATAATACGAGTCGTAGAGTTATAGAAGTGTTTTTCTTGGAGCCACAACGATTCCGTATTTAACCGGATGGGCTTTTCATTGTTGACATTCATAGTTATTGAACAAGACTTTGCACCAGCAGTGGTGGTGATTGCTAAATTCTCTCTCCTCTATTTAACTTATAAAGAGTTTAAAAGAGTAACTATCAAGTATCTAGGTGGCTCTTCTCGAAGATCCCACTTTTTCGAACCGTGGTAGAGTGAAAAAAAAATATAGGAATAATTTACGATTCAAAGTCTGTAGAAGATTTATTTGAATAAATGAATTTCGAGTTTGAGTCGCGTTGCACTCCACTTTCCTCATCCAGCCTCCACCAGCGACCTTTCGCAATTCGTCGGTCCATAGGGCCGGAGTGTGTCCTACGCTTGTCAAGACACGGTCTCAATTCTAGAAATCGTCTGGCTGTTGTTTCAGGTTTTATATATTGTTTGATGATTAGTTGATTACACAATTTACACACACAGTGCAAACTCCTAATATTAGTAACATCGAGTGTTTATTGTTTTAGTAAACTTAAACGGCATAGTAAGGAACTGTAACTGTTTGGAGTTGTTTTTTATTGGTGGAAGTGTCTTTTAAATTGGCTTAATTGTGCGTTTCAATATTAACATTTCTATCTTTCAATTGAAGTACAATAAAAACAACTGTTTGTTACTTTTATTATTTGTTTAACAGTTTGAAGTGACTCATTAATTCCTTACTAAACACGTAATCCCACCAAAAACATTTCATATAAAGTGTTGCCAGACGACCACATAAAACTTGCCCTGTGAAAAATATATCAGATCTCATGTAGAGCCAGGTTTCTGAATCTACAAAGCCTAACACTACTGACTGTAATATTGACTAAATAACGGTAAAACATAGTTACTCGTAATTATGTTTTTTTTTATGAATAAATATACATTGTACATAGAAAACACCAACACAAATAGACATGTTCATGCACACAAATGTTTGTACTATCCGGGGATTGAATTCGGAACCCTTGGTGTAAGAGCCGACGACTCAACCATTACACCAGATGGGTCGTCAATATTTGTTCCTTATCCGCCTTTACGGCACCCGCAGGAAGAATAAGGGTCGACACAACTTTAATATGCAATTACCACATGTCACGAAATTTTATGTTTTAGGAAGTGTTTTTGGGTTCAAAATAGAACTCTTTTACAAAGGCTTTACTATATATTTCTAAAACACGGTATTTTTCATGAATTAAGATATTAAAAAGGTTTTCGTTTTATAAGATTTCATGCATTTTTTCGTTGAATAATGTGGTTCTCGAAGATAATTACAATAGTTTGAGATATTTTTACCAAATCTGGTGTAATTATAGTGGTTATCAGGAAGATATTACCTGTGAGATATCGCAATGCGCCCATTTCCTTCTCTAATAATCCTCAATAAACAGATGTGAGTTGACCTATGATAAGATTAATTGGAGTGCTGTGGCTAAATGGATAATCTCAAGATAAAAAGATGTCTCGATACATCTTAATGCCCGGTACGAAGCATCTGTAGTTCATCACAAATATCACTCTCAAAGATTTCTGTAGGTACGTAAACATTTAATTATTTAACATCATACAGATAAAATGACAATGGATTCTTGACTAAGCTGAAAATAAAATTGAAACTTAAAACTTTCTAAGTGCCTTCTCGTTTGCGATAAATATGATTACATCAAATAAAAGCTCACATTTATTAAAGGTATCAAGGAATTAGTATTAAGCTAGTGTTAAAGAATTTTTATGTTTATTACTAACTGATTTGTTCATCACGTTAATTCTCATTGTATTTTATTCAAAAAAATAATATTTAAAAAAATACTCATTTTGTTAACTTAATTATATAATACTATTAAACTCTTTTAACTATTTATTAACTCGATAATTAACTCGAACTACAATTATTGAATAACTGCTTTATTCAATAATTGTAGTTCGAGTTAAATGATGAAATGCCCAGAATAATTTTTCTAAATGTAAATGTAGCTGTAGCGTGTAAAAACGGTATATACTGGCAACATCAACCGCACAGCGTCAACCATGGCCAATCAACTTTCGCTATACATAAATGCAAGTATTTCCTTACGTCACCTTTAACCAATTTAATAGCCTTAAGCGGGCGAGGACGATAGGGTCAAGACTCGAGATTCCTCTGAGTCAAGTATATGCTTATATTTAGAGTATGACAGAGTTCTGGTCATTTGAAATGTAACTGGCTACTTGCAGATTCGATGTATTAAGCGTCATCATCAGCTCATTTTACGCCCCCACCGAGGAGCACAAGCTTACTCGTCATTACTTGTAAGCTGAGGTCTACAGGCCTTAGTCGTCCACGCGGGCCCAGTCCAATTTGGCGCATTAAGAGTATTAGATATTAATCCGTAATTACGAAGAGCAGAGTAATTTTATCATGCGGAAACAGTTTATGTCCAGTTTAATCATACCAGCATAGGAATTACTGAATCCGTATATAATGCCAGATATAAAAATAATGTCTGTAGCTTGTGAAATAATACATTATTGATGAAGTGGCGGAATTCATCGACTCATAGAGTCTTAGAAAGAAAGAAAGAAATATTTTATTCGACAAAATAAAAACATTACATCTAACAACACCAAAAACACATTTACAAGACAGTATAAAAAAATCGAAACACTTTTTACAAAAAGTTTGCCAAATCTAAAAAAAGCAAACATTAAAAATTAATAAGAAAAAAAAATCACATAAACAAAAAAAAAGAAAGATACAATTATTCAAAACTAAATGCAACATTTCTACCTGCCGAAAAGGAACCTGCCTCAGCATATGTTGCCGTGTGGTTGATTTACTGTGTCAACACATGGCAGCGCTGGTTTTATGACAGGGCCTTCGTGACGACGAGCCATAGTCGGGATAGATTTATTATATAAATATAGAAGAAATACATAATAGTCTTACGGATACTCACAACTCCACCAACTTCCAATAAGTAGGAGGTTCTCTATTAATTTTTTTTACTCCAACGCTCTTCGATCCCAAATTATAATCGAATAGAGATCGTCGTCTATGCCAATCCTGCGCAATTTCCTGCAATCATCGACCAACGCCCGGCAGACTCGACGACGTCCTTCCAGCGATTGCGCAATGCACCTTAATAA
This sequence comes from Leucinodes orbonalis, assembly GCA_019425675.1. Lineage (NCBI taxonomy): Eukaryota > Metazoa > Arthropoda > Insecta > Lepidoptera > Crambidae > Leucinodes > Leucinodes orbonalis. The sequence continues at coordinate 84,141 of PQWD01009948.1, read as the reverse complement.
CTATATTAGGGTGCATTGGGTGACTACAAAAAACGTAACAACGAATTACACAACAACGTAACCACCCTTGGTATTGGTACATAGATCCTCTTTTGTAATACTTGTATGTTTGTACTGTTTCTTTTATTTTTTTCTTCATCCATTAAATTGTTGTTATTATTGTCACCCAGCAAAGAATAGCAGATTCAAGTAATGCGCGATTTTGGATTATTTAGGTAGAGTAGGGTAGGTACCCTACTCTAGACCTAGGTGGTTTGATAGTTAAACATAACATCTTTTCTTAGTTTGTAAATAAAACAATATTCAGTAATTGATTTTGTTTTTAGCTTGCTTTTTAATACGTTTAAAATATTTTTTGCGTTGTTGTAGGCGGTTTGTTGTAATATATTTTTTAGAGTTTAATGGATTTATTGGTTTTATTTCTCTCTTCAACCTATCGCAGTCCACTGCTGGACATAGGTATCCCCAAGTGACATCAAATCTATAAAGTTGGGCGCGGTCCTGAACTTCCTAAAAAGTGCCCACTTTTAGATGAACTCTAAGAGGAGCGAGACACAAAAGATCTTCTAGGTCGAAGTGACTACAGGTCTGTATAAGCCTGAATAGCCCTCAAAACTTAACTAATAATAATAATAGCTCTCCCCAATTTTGCGCCAGGTTTTATGTATCTGATAATTAATTGTATTGAAGATTTGTTTCCAGAAATATTGTATATGTATATAAGCATGACGAACTAACAATATTCTATGACTTGATCACCATGTTGGTTGCAATGTTTTGCGCAGCAATAAATGCATTCAATTATAACTAAAGACTGCAAGCTTTGACGTCGAGCTATTACTTATCTGACCTCAACCTATCGATTTGTGAGCAAATATAGTAATATATTATGTATGCAGCTTGATAACGCAACCGGTCATATAGTCACGATTCACAGATAACTTTGTCTAATAGGTTAGTTCTGAATATATATTCTCCTTAAATCTGATATGATATGAGACACGCAGTGAAATTTCTAGATTTTAAAAATATAATTGAACTCTTCGAACGTCAGGAATCCAGACATTATAGAAAATCTATCGTTTCTGCCGATTTTAAGTGTGGTACCTACAGCCATGCTTCGGAACCCAAAAACTGATGTGAAATAATGCGCGTATTATGTATTTAAGGCTGAGAGGCCATCTGTGCAGTTTGGGCCTACGGTACTCTTTACCCTGTTCACTTTTTGTTATAAAACAAGATATTTCTTATTTTACCATGATTATCAGATTATATGCGTCGTTGTCCTGGGTGTCGCCTTAGTCGTCCACGCGGGCCCAGCGCGGATTAGCCGACTTCACGCACCACCTTTGAATCTCTTCGCAGGCGTGTGCAGATTTCCTCACGATGTTTTCCTTCACCGTAAGACCGTCGGATACTTACCTATAATTTCGAAAATATATTAGTACATGGTGGGATTTGAACCTGCGCCCGCCAGATAGGAAGGCAACAGTTCACACCAATGAGTCACCAATGCTCCATATATCTTATTTATAGACGCTGAAAAGAGTGCCTTTTTAAAATCTTTAAGTCGCGTGTAGTACAAATAAATAGTGATTCAAAGAAGGATATAGAGCATGTGTGTATATAATATGTCACTGACTGACACTAATTGCAAAAACAATACATAATTTACATTTTTGACGAATTGTGTGTTGTTGAAGAGAGTAGATCGCCTATGGTTTCAAATCTGCAGAGGAAAATGGGCGATTAATTATAACTTAGTATGTTGGCGTTTGAAGAACTAGAGTGACCGACATAGCCCACAGGATAAGCAAGTTGAAGTGGCAGTGGGCAGGGCACATAGTGCGTAGAACCGATGGCCGATGGGGCGGAAAGGTTCTCGAGTGGCGTCCGCGTAACGGAAAACGAAGCGTAGGCCGACCCCCAACCAGATGGTCTGATGATCTGGTTAAGGTGGCAGGTAGCAGATGGATGTCAACTGCAAGGGATCGGTCCGCGTGGAAATCATTAGGGGAGGCCTTCGTTCAGCAGTGGACTTTCTAGGTTGTAATGATGATATGATAATGTTGGCGTTTTGCCAGGTTGTCTGGACGCACAGGGTACGCACTGCTTATTTGTATACATGGTGTGCACGCCAATGCAATATGCAGTACAAAACGTTTAGAAGACAAAATACACGTATGAATTTCAATCACTTACATTAAGTACATATGTACGATAAAGTAACTTTCTAGAAACACCACCTACCAAGGGTTTCTATGCACTTGGGTGCACTTTAACTTCGTCTCCGTTTTTAGAACAAGCAAGCGAACGTGTAATATCCTGCCACAGCAACAACCTAATTAATTATGAATCACCAGATTCATGATAGAGTATAACAGTCAGTACCTTCTTGGCACGCTCGTTTACAAAATCGAATAGTGCCTTTAAGAATAGCTTCTGCACCACGCTTTAGTTTTCTATAGTCAACAAATGTACACGTGTTGTGGGCGCCCATACTGTATGTAAAATTTCTCAAATAAGGCCAGTTGCCATCATTAACATGACCCTATCTTTTTATGTGTAATGCTGATCAAGCCTCAATGATACCTCTCATGACACCAATGGGCTGAAATATAAATGATACAAATACGGGCTTGAAAATGTAGCAAAATAGTTCCAGTAAAGGATGGTACCTACGGCAGTTTTTCCTTCGCGCTCGACTTTTACTCTATCTGCGGTGAAAAACTAACAATATATCTATAATTTAACTTATAAATATATACACAACCTGTCGCAGTCTATTGCTGGACATAGGTCTCCCCCATTTTGCGCCAGATATCATCTGATCCAGCTTCCACCAGCGACCTTTCGCAAGTCGTACTAACGATCAACGTTACTCTTGTCAAGACGCGGTCTACACTCCAGAATTCTGGTCCAACGGCCATCGGTCCTGCGACATACGTGACCAGTCCACTACCACTTCAACTTGCTAATCCGGCGGGCTATGTCGACATCTTTAGTTTTCTTACGGATTAAATATTTTCGGATCTTATCCTAAAAATTATTAATTATAAAACCTTAAGAAATCTAAAGAGTCGACCCTAAATTATAAGCGTTCCTACCTACACCCAATGATGTCAAAGTATACATTCGTGATATGCTCACAAAACAATCGAAAAAGTGTTTCGAATGCAGCGACAGCACACATATCGAATTTCGAACACATTTACCTGAACAAAAGAGTACAAACTGTACTCTTTTCGGCGGTTCGTTTTTAAGGCACGGACGGCGTATCTACCTTTATATATACAGGATATCATTGGAGTCGACCCTAAATTGTAAACGTTCCTACCTATAACAATGTTCTACTTATGTGTTCTTAATATACCTATATACAATGCCATGAGCCTTGAGCCACCGACTTCTAGCGGAATAATTGGTAACTCACGTAGAACAAACATAATATCGCCCGCATACCACCTCGAGCCATAGACGTTAATACAATATTTATACGAACGTACCTACACGTAAAATGTTCTGAAACTCTACGGCCCGTATTACAAAACGAGACTTCACGTTGATTTTACTTAAAGTAAAAAAGGAATGGTGCTACTTATCGTACAGAGCGCAATCCAACGGCGGATCCAAGGGGAGGGCCATGGGGGTCATAGCCCCCCCTGAGCTATTTTGAAGTACAATACTAACGTACATTAACAAAATACCTTATAAGTTGTTAACTCGACTACTACTATGTGACCCCCTCCTGGTGCCTAACCTGGATCCGCCCTTGGCGCTATTCCTTACTAACTCTGTTCAAGTAAAGATCAACGCTTGAGTCTCGTTCTGGAATACGGGCCTTAAAACAATATATTTTATCGTATGTATCGTAATAATGAGAGCGTCGGTGGCTCATTGGTGTGAACCTTCAGATCTGCAGGAGCAAGTTCAAAGCCAGCCACGTACCAATTTCATTTCGTTTCAAATTATACGTACGTTTATTCGACGCTCTTACGGAGGTAAATATCGAGGACCTGCGAAGAGATTCAAAGGTTGTGTGTCGGCCAATTCGTACTGGGCCCGCGTGGACGACTAAGCTCACTCTATACGGGTAGGCTCGTGGCCCTTGGTGGGGACGTTGAATGAGCTGATAATGATAGAACTTAGTCGTCCACACGGGCCTAGTGCGGTTTGGCTGACTTCACGCACAAACTTTGAATCTCTTCACAGGCGTGCGTAGGTTTCCTCAAGATGTAATCCTTCATTGTATGAGTGCCGGATAACCGTACACATAATTTAAAAAAATCGTAAAGACATTGGTTCGTGGCGGGATTTGAACCTGCACCCTCTAGATCGGAAGGCAACAGTCTATAGGTACCAATGAACCACCGATGCTAATACAATTTTTATCTTTAAATGTTATTAAATGTGTGCACCATTAAACATTGTGGAGGATTTTAACTTTATTTGGTAGGTACTTTTATTATATAAAAAAAACAAGTTATATAGTTAAAAAACTTTAATTCACTCAGTAAGAATAGATAGTACAAAACGTATTACATAACTAAAGCGACATTATAATACCACTATTACTAGGTACATATAATCTAAAGAACACAAAAATATAATAATCAGTCAGTCCTTAAGTTTTCTGCAATTTATAGTAATTAATGATTAACTTACATTGTATCAAATAAACTGACGTTAATATAAATAAAGATAAAATAAATGCCAATAAAGTTATCAAACACGTTTAAATAAATCAAATACTGACATACTTAAATTTTTAGATTGTTTTAAGAGATCTGTCGCGACCACTTCTGCATACATAGTGCATCTTTTTGCATTTTCTTGTTTGTGTGTATATACTTTACTATGAACATTTAGATATCCTAATGCCTGACAGTTCTGTAAGCTCATTTTTTAAACTACCATTATCGAAGGTTTACATACATTTTGTAAGGTATAATAAAACTCACGCATTCGGGTCATCAACTAACCCAGTTTGCAGTGTTGTGCTGTAAATAATTATAAGACGATTAGATTTTTCCTAATCCAGTCAACATTTCAAGTCCACAAGCCGGATTTTACACAGAAATATCTGCCTCTATGTCTACCCGACTCAAATGTAAATGTCAAAACGTATAGGTACTAGAATCCTTAGCATCATAAAATTAGCGTTATATTACACCTTAATTTTAGCACCGTGTAATAGTCACGACACGATATAAGAGTAAAACAAACATACAATACAAGCTAAATGAATGCCCCACGAAAACCACTAAAGTTCACTCAAGGACTATTTACCTTAGCCTTAGGTACCTACTTGTATGTCTTTAGGGTATATTTCACAGTGCAGATATTTCAACAAAATTTAAACATCACACTCAACAGACGATTTTGAACTGTAATTTTCCATTATGAAGACACACTATAACAAGTAAATAAGATATCAAACCATCCTGTAATTGAATCCGCACTTCCCATGTACTCTTATATTTTTTGAATTTTAGATTTAATTGGTGTACGATTTGTTGGTTATCCTTAATAAATAAATAAATATACATTTCGATAAATACCACAAGAAAAAAAATTAAAGTATCAACCACATACATAATCTTAATATTAAGAGTAAAAAAAAATTGCATGTTTGTAAAAATATAACGTCATAAGTAGATAACTTCACTTTTAATCGCAGCTCAGAGGTTGTAAACATATGAGAATCAGAACAAACGCATATTAAAAAGAGTACAAAAATAACAGTCTGTGGAGACTCCAGCTTATATAGCTATAGCTTTTTTTTGTTTAGCTCCCATGTTTGTGCATTTCCATTTATCTAATGATTATGAATTGCGTTATCATGTATGGATTCGCTCTTAAGAGCTATTCACGCCCCTTTTATAAGCTGTGCATATCGTTTCTGTTATAGTATGTCTTAATCAAACATGACATGAAGTAAAATACATTTAATTTTAAGGCACCTTTGTTTTTTATTAATACACATTGAATTTCATTGACAATAACTTATTCCCATCCGTTACCTCTCAAACCACAATAATTCTTTAACGCTGAAACATGATTGTTATCAGTATGAAATTTAGCTTCCTAAACCTTGACCGCGTGTTAAATACTAAAGAAAATTAAAATGTATGGCACTACACTAGTACGAAACCTCCTAAAATAGAATTAACTTATAATAAAAAGAAACATTTTGTTCGATAGTTATTGTGACGATTTTCCATTACATTATTTTCCAGCACATTTGTAAATTATCAAAATATTTTCTATGTAAGAGTGAAAGTTACATAGAAAATGGTTATTCGACCTTCTATGTGAAGGTTACTTCGACATATTCCTTGCTTTCTTTATATAGCAATAAATAACATAATAACAACCAATTAATTTTATACTACTAGTAAGAAGGGACATAAAATTCTATTTCCCAACTGAACAAATAGAAAAAATGATACAGAAGTCAAGACAAACAAAATATGTTAAGATATTACAGAATTGTAACTACCTAAACGTATTATTAACTTATGATCATAGTCATTATAAAAATGTTCTATTGATTAAAAATATTGTAAACGGTAAAATTAATACTTTAATTTACTACGAAAGAAAGCTAGACCTGTAAAATATTTTCGTTAAAAATATTTGGTCGCTGTATGTAAGTAAAACTTATATCTACGATTACAACATAATTATATTATTGGTCCACACAGGCATACTATTTACCTATATAAATGCAAAACAGTTTCCGAATAACTGCCAATATTCGAGAAAATGAGACCGATAACAAAAATTGAGGCAGAGCAATTCTTCATCTTCAATCAATATTCGATGTTGTTATCAATAAAGTAATCGATTACATAGACGTATGTTTGAAACTTTCGTTGATCGATTGGTTAGTTAACGCCAATGTCACGCGTTGATTTTGATTAATTGTAAATATACTAACTATATAAACATATTTCATAGTATACGTATTATCAGTTGAAGATATAGATTTTATCGTCATTAAAGAACGTGCGGTCTATCCCGGTTTGGATCCCACATAGGTTTCTATCAATAATATTTTAGTACCTATATTATAAACATACTAATATTAGCTACCTATTTTAATATCTTTGTCAGCTGCCTGAAACTAAATTGTCTTTTGTCTCACTATTGCGTCTTAGGTCCAGATTTTAATGGGTTTTAATTATGAAGCTAAACTTTACTACTTTCAGATTATCTATAAGATGACTATTCACCAAAATTGTGGTTAAGGTAGAAAATATTCAACTTAAAACGGATCAATTCTCATCACACCTTATAAATATTTCGTAACTACTGCAATCAGCAACTCGATAACTAACTAGAGACCATGGCAAAAAACTCACCATCGCAGGTCCTTAGTTTAAAGAGTAAATTTTGATACTGTTTAGCTAGTTAAATGCTCAGGACTACAGTACAATATCTAACACGAGACAATAACCGTTTTGCCTTGTAATCACAGCATTACCAAGTATTTGTTCATATTAAATTTGTTCTTTATCTAACTAAATATAAGCACAGCTATATAATACGATATTTTACTAATAAGAGATAAACATCTCACGTTGTAATACTTGTTAATACAAAATGAGGCGTAAGTTAACTTAGAAATAAGTTTAAAATAGATTATACAATTGCACTAAACACAAATTGATGGGCGCTGTTTAAAAGTGAATCTTGTTTACATTCATTTCGAGGCTAATTTAGAGGATTAGAGGTTAGACAACCTTAATAAAAACGCAACGACACCGCAGAGTTCGCAGACGTGAATTTAAGACAGCTGTAATCTTTTTTAAGTAAGAAAAAGAGATAATATTAACAAAGTTTTACACGTCCGAAGTAATGGAAGGCACGCCTTTGTTCTTTATTTCATTAAGCAACTGTCAAGACTCATTATCTAAAAATGTTATATTTCGTAGATTTATTTATGGGTGCATTTTTACTTACCTATGTTGCAATGGGTTGACCGATATCAGGGGTACCAACATGCTAAGGTAATTTATGTCTAGATAATGCCTTATTCTCTCTGGTTTACCACTATTGAACCAGCGCTGCAGCGTGGCGGATTATAGTCTGATACCTTGTTCTGAGACATGTTCGTACACACATCACATACATGTCCGGGGAGCGAGCCCGGGATCTAAGTGTAATAGTTGTCTTTTCAACCATTACACCACTATAACCCAGCCCGGGAGTCAATTTAAATCGTAAAACAAGAAAGGTATTATTGGCAATTTGCATATTGGTGCATTACAGAAAATGTCTTATTTTTTCATAAAAACAGTGTTTATTAATAAAATTTTCATATCAAAGCGCGCTAAAGACCGATGGCTCGGAAAGGTTGAGGCATGGCTATGCAGAGCGGAAAAATGTAGGGCGAACTCGCCTGTCTGACAAATGACCTGGCGAGAGCCATAGACGCGGAATAGATTCACCGTTGTCTATGAATTACTCATAAGGGGGTGAGTTTATAAAAGTTTTTAGCTGCACATTTATGTGACTTAATTAATTTAATACAAAGCTATCTGCGCTTAAGCTGACTACGATTTGTGATCTTCGATAATTGCCTGGTAAACGTAAAAATCGGTAATATTATATAGGTACATTATATACTCGTGTTTTGGTCTATATAAGGCATCTTGTCTTTTAACCTTTATTCATATCAAAACATTTTACATTTATGAGAGATTAATGGACTATCGTATAAGTATGTAGGATCCATGCATTTATGATTGGTCGTCAATGTTGAGCATTTTTTTAACTTATACTTCGATCTAAGCTGTATTTTTATCATTATATTGCATCAATGTAAAAAAATCCTTAAATCCATTTTTATTAAAATAAAATACACTGGCATAATGAAGAATAAAACACGGTATACGTTATTAAAAAAAAGAAATATTTAAAACTCGGAAACAGACTTCCAAAATGACGTTTAAAAATAGGTTTTTTTAAAAATCTGGAGACACAATAACACAAGGCAAGCGAAGAGTTCTATTGCCATCTTTTGATAGATCGGCTCCGGCGGTCATTTATAAATCCAGATGACAGTCCCTATCGTGTCAGGGTGTGGTGACAATGACTAAAACAAATGATTGATGCGTGGCAAATCAGCTCGCTTGTCCTTGGTCTGCGATTTACATGAACTCGATAGCAACAATGGCAATAAGAATCACAAGTTTTACCTGTATTACGTAATAGTTCTTCAGCGCATGTAAAATTTATATGTGTCCACGCAAAACATGGTTATGTACACAAATCAGGGTTCTGCCCGGGGATCGAACCCAGAACCCTAAGTCTAGTAGCCGACGACGTTTTTAAAATTACACACATAGTTGTCTGGTAGGTGCGTAGGGTTTAGTAAATGAAAGGAAACGTCATAAAAGTAACACTTATCTTTGTCCTTCCTGACCTCCGAATTTTGTAGGGAAAAGAGCCTTAGCTTGCCCGTGAAAATGTCTTTAGGTCACCTAGCCCTCTTAGCAACGCCTTAAGCCTAGTTTCGCGTCCTTATCTGGGACACCTTATTCTCGTCGCATTATTTGTTTTTTGGGCTAAGAGCCATCAGCGCTCGCCAATTGTGCCAATTGAAGCTGTAAAGGCCACCTGCGGCCAACAGCGATACGTCATTCCGAAAAAAGAATATGTAAATATCTTTGTCCGCCTAATTTCTCTTACAATAAAAAAATAGCAATCAGGACTGTAGCTAAATTTAACACAAATTGAACCATCTTATATATATTAAAGTAGTGAATAGTACAGAGAGATGAGGTCCAGGTTAAAGGCCAGTCTGCGGTCGTCGTAAACAAGGACACATCAATAAATGTAATCAAAGATTTCCTGTCACAGTGAATGGGCCTTGCGTTGATTGCTGTATATTACTGCATATTTGGAATGCAATCGGATGTTTCTCGCACGAAATATAACAGACTGACAGACTACTTTCCGCACGTTTTTGTTTTGTTTAGGTCTTCTAGGACCTAATTTTGGCAAGATCTAGGAAGAATAAAAATAAGTAGAGAAACATCTCTTCCCGTCTTTACTTAACTGCACTAGCCAATCATTTTATTTTTGTGATTTTTTGAACAGTTGCGTAGAATTGTCTCTTAATTTCGATTTGTTTACTTTAGTTATCAGCAATTGTAACTTCTCAATAAAGGTCTCAGACCTTCTGCATAGTCTAGATAATTTAGAGGAGATGTAAGAAGAGCTCGTCTCTACCTACATCTCGTGAAAATAAGTAAAAAAGGGGCACTCCACGGATTCTAACTACTACGGGCCAATAATTTCTTCAAATAATTGCTTTTTAACAATTGCGTAGAATTTACTTTTAAGTAGATATAAACATTATCATCAGTTTATAACGTCCCACACAGACCTTTCCGTATAGTATAGTTTTGTGTGAAATCATTATAAAGAAATAATTTTACAGGAGCCCAATATTTGTTATCACTAGTAATATACAGATAATATGATATATTCAACATATTGTGTACTGTTCAATGAAAATAATTATTTGGACTATCTTTAAGTGTAGTTACATAGAAATCACATAATTAAATGTGCAAAATTTTCCAATCTTGTTCAAAGCACATACAAGTATAAGAATAGCACTTACGAACACATGTTAATGTTACTAAACTCCCATTTGTGTTCACTAATTACATCAAGTTATATGAGAATAATATGAAAAATAAAATTATATCACTTCTGGAACGGTATTCATAAATGTTTATGTTTTGAACAGCGCCCATACGTAATAATTATAGCCTAGTAGTATTAGCCTAAGATTTTAAATAAAAAATAGTAGTAAGTAAAAAATTAAAAAATAAGTGGTACTACTAATCACTGAACAAATGCACAGGTGATGCCATAGGATTTTCAGCTTAACCCCCTGTACATTCAGGGTATAATGTAAGATTATTGAATTTACTAATATAATAGCACAACATTACTCAGTTTCGGTCAATACTGTTAATAACGCCTTTTTGGCTATGAAAAATTATGACCTTAACCAACTATCTCCATTTAAAGAATTGAAAATAAAAAGATAGTAAAATGTGTAACATCTACCACGTTTTACTTAAATCTACAATTACCTAAAGCAGTGTGTGTTTATTGGCTATAGTTTTTTTCCTAGTGAAGCGTATAGGTAGGAAGCGACGTTTTTTCTTCGCGCCAAATTGCAGAAGGAATCGCCGCAGTTCTGCCAACGTTGCCGCGTCGCCGTCTTCCACGCCCGACACGAAGCCGCTTTCGGGCCGCGAGAGGGCGGGAGTGTTGGTCGGCAACAAAGAGAACCAACGGTCTATTTTGGCGCTTGACGATAGCTGGTAATGAAAAGAAAAAAGAAGTAAATAAAAAAAAAAATTAATTGTAAAATTAACTGAATTAAATTATGATTAAAGTAATGAAATAACATCAAACAAAATGAAACTTGTAATACGTAAACATATTTAAACCGCTTTGTTAAAAAAAAAACAATTAAAAAACATAATCGAAAGTAAATATCATATGGTAAGCACATAGTCCACCACATTTCAGCAATGGATGTTGATGAAATGTTTGCTTGGTGGGTTATATTTTTGAAAACAGCCCGCAAAGCCTTAAAAGAGCGAAGAAAAATTTATAAAGGACTTTTCCCTATTTTTAAGGTGGAAACCAAAAATTAATGGAAAGACGTATAATATCATCTGCAGCATTGTAAAAATAATATTCTGTTTTCGTAACCAGAAAGGGAACCGTGTTACCCCGAATTTAACGCGAGCAAATCCACGGGCAAAAGTTAGTAAACTAAGTACCAATCCGGTCAAACAGATGAAATGACCGGTCCAGCAAGGATTCATGGAACCGCATACTTGTTATTAGCTTTTTTCAGTTCAAAACTTAAATTACTGAAACCAGAGAACAAAATAAGACGACCTACTAAAGTAAATGTCATCCCTAAGTAGTGCTTGTGTCAAAATATATTGCCATGGAAATTCCCCTGCCAAATATGAAACCCTTTTGGCTGTATTACAAACTTGGTAAGATTACTTTCTTGGCCTCGTGCGAATGGTCTATAAAGGCATTTTGCCCGGTGGATCTCATCATCCACCCTGTTTACAACGGGTAAGGGAAAAAATAGTTTTTGTTAAAAAGTTGCGTGTGAAATTTGTTTAATAAAGAAATAACATTTTTGTATAAATAGTATGTTCGAAATAATTATAACATTTTAAGAATATTGAGTACTAATTCTCAAAAATTAAAAGACCTACCTTTCTATTATTTTTTTTATGAATTAGTATTATAAATTTAATTAAGTATTGTAATATTTTATCACTTTCATTTTTAATGAATATTCAAGTGTTTTTTGGATCACCACTTTTTGCACTTCAACTTAAAAATAAGTCTTATATTTTTTATAAAACCTCTGAAGATCGGAGTAATAATATTATGTACCGTTAGAAGCGCCTGATCAACTATGTCGTCGAATATTCGATTAGTTTCTTAATGATATCATATGTTAAACAAGGCTTAAGATATCAAAGTCAATATATAGGATGCCTATTACCTATATCAACACATTTAAGTTTTGTACAACACATTTAAAAAAGGTACACTATCAATATTTAATGGTAAAGTTAATGTGCCTTCAGATAACCTATGTTTGATAAATCACACTTCACTGTTCATTTTATTAATTATTGGATCATTAACCTGACGTACAGTGAATTTGTGTGTTACAAAACACTTCCTTACAAACTACTTATTCTTACTATCCTTGTAAAAAAATATCCACATCCTAAAAAAATTAAAAATATAACAACTAAAGTAAGCTGTTTATAAGATCTTCAGATTAACCTTGACATTTTTGGTAAGTTATTTGAAAGAAAGGTATTTTTTATTTTTGTAATTATGATATTAATAATGATTATATTAATTTAAGTAAAATACTAAACAACGTCCAGGAAATAAAATTGGGTCCAGGTGTCGGCCTGCCTGCAGAAGGTCGGTTGCGGTCAGCGCGTCTACCTCCACGATCAAATTACACGATTGTTCACGTGCTCAGTGCTGTTGACCTATTTCGCCATTTTAACCCGTTACGCGAAAATAGGGATGCTAACCACAACAAGTAACTTTTCGCTCTAACGAAACGACTATTTCCTTACATTTGGATGGAACTTATAGTGTAACATTTAGGGTTACCAATTTACAAGTTACTGAAACCTGAAATTACTCATTATTTAATCACCTATCTACCAAAGTCCCGTCAAACCGTTATAGCTATTGCAAAGATTTGCCGGAACAAAAACAAAGACTCCAACACATTAAAACAAACAAACAAAATCATAAATATGTGTTCGCATACACATAACAAAGCTGCTATTTGAATATAAGAATCAGGCACTTTAATTAATTATCATCATCAGCCTATAATGGGCCATTGAAGGGCCCAGGTCTTGATGGTGATAATATTTAAAAACGCTAAAATAAATGAATAATTAATGAGTATCAGTGTTTGGAGCAAACATAAATTTGTCAACAAGCTTTATAGATGACTTTTTGATAACAGCCAATAACACAATTCCCCTAGCATCAAAGAAAAGCCAACGATCGCCCTATATAGTTTCCTAACACTTTGAAAGTATCAACGTTTCATACCGGTTTTATGCGAGCCCACTGTGGGGAATAAGGGGTAAGCCAGCAATCACATTTACATTATTATTGAAAAAAGTCAAGATCGGGAGAGCAAGGGAATTTACGGTTTTGAAGGAAAAAGCAAACCCTCCAGTAATACTCGTATTATTTTAATTTCATTGGGTCACCGAGATAAAAATGAGAAATGTAATAAATGTGAATGCCAGCCGAAAAAAAAATTCGACTGACATTCACACAGCGTCATCTAGCCCTTAATTAGGCATTAGCCTTTATTATGAATACTTAACAACAGATAAACTTACTTAAATCCTTTTTTTATAACACCCAGACCAAAACAAACAGACATGTTCATGCACACAAATATTTGTACTACCTGAGGATCGAACCCAGAACTCTTGGTGTGATATCCAATATGTCAACCATCACGCCAGGTGGGTCGTGTCAAGAATGTATTATATAAATACATGACGGTCTCCTTAAAAGACGATGCATTAATATGCTATATATATCACCATAAATTGGGTCTCTTTCAAAAAACAAAAATCGGAACGGCCAATCCTTCTGACGTTTTAGCATTTGAACGAAGCCAGGGGTTTTAAAAGGATTTTAGGTAGTGCAATTCTGTGTTTGTTTTTCTACTGCAAACTGTATTTTTGTCAGAAAATACTGGCGTAGCTTTTTCCTGTCTATAGGGGTCGACGTCTTTTGGCATGATTTGACAGTGATCTGCGGCAGGTTTTCAACGTTAAACGGCGATATTATTTTATCTGTACATTTATAACCCTGTCGATAAGTTTAGACTCAAAGATATTTATTCTCAAAAATAAAGCTACATAAGAATTCAAAGCGGTAACGCTGCCAGTATTTTCGAAACTATATCTAAAGGGATATCTTTTAATGAATGTGTTTGGTTATAATATTTTACTTTTTAAGGTTACAGATTTAGGTTCGTGTTTTAGTGTTTTTATATTGTAAGTTTGTTAAGTTTCAAAGAACTTAATGTAATGTTAAAGCCGTCGTCCAAACGTATACATTTCTTTTATTGGTAGTCAACACACATACTCACTTCACACATCCTTTTTAATTATAGTTAATAACATAATAAAATATATTGTCACAGTATAATTTTGAATGCATTAAACGAGCTTAAGTTTTTCATGTGAGAGGGTATTTTATTATACAGCTGCGTATTTAATATTTTTTTAATTCTATTAATGCTTATCAAAATTTTCCGCTTTATTTTATACGTATTGTGGTCATGTTTTTAGAAACTAACTTGTGTATTTTATACCCTTTCATAAGTAAAAGATAAAATGTTACACAGCAAAGGTTGAAGCAGTCTTCAGATCTAACATCCTCTTCATAGAGCCGCCCAATTGAGTTCATATATTTTTAACGTAACCAAGCCTCGCGAAGGGGTAGACTCAGTGTGCCTCTTAATTAAACGTTGCATAATTTATGTAGCTTCCTTCCTATAATATGTTAGTAAGGAATGTATATGTCACCGGAAAATAATAAGAACGGCAATTTTATTAATTTTCTAGAAATTGATAAACTTTTATACGATTCGACATCAAAGATACATTGTTTTATTATATGTGTCAATCATTAGTACCAATAAACAAATATATGATAACAAATACAATATTTGAAGATAGAATTACTGGGATAATCAAAACTTCTAAATAAATAGATCGACAAGTCTGATTGTACCTAAGTCTATGGATAACATCGACTAATCATAGAGCAGTGTATTATTTGTTGCATTTTGAAAAAACGTATAATTCAACACTCTTCTGTGATTGGTGAACACTTTTGGAATCCGCCGAATGGATATTTGTAAATTAATATTTTTACAATAAAACGTTTCAAATAGGCGTGAAATCATACAATTTACCTTTAGTATACCTGCGGTAAGTTATTAATATCCTAGGAAAAATTAATTTGCGATTCTTATGATTTTCCGCTGACATATTATATACTACCAGCCGCCTGTGATTTTCTTAACGAGAATTGCAAAATTTTAAAATTTAAGGTCTTCACTTCAATGACATATTATTATGCTCTTAATACATACTTCTGCGTTTGCCTATTTAAGAGATGACTTTAGAAAGTATGATACACGGTCGTTGATGATATTTAAATTTTCATACTCGACTTCATTCGAATAACTTAGAAATGGCAAATTTAAATTATCTTTGCGACAAATTGTTTAATAGTCTCTCAAAACCTATGCCTTACGGGGGGTTATATGGCGTTTGAAGTTTATATGAAAGTGCTAGGATTTTGAAATTCAAGACTTTAAATTTACAATATTTGCTTTATAAATGATGCCGAGGTGTACTCATAAACTGTCTGCAAATACCAAACGTGCGAAGTCACGGGTAGCTGCTAATAAATCAATAAAACAACTGTTTGCCTCACATGCATACCCCAAGCGGTACATAGAATCTATAGTTTCATTGATATAAAAAGTTTCAGATCCATATACATATTTGTGTTTTTCTCTAACTTTTCGTTGCTAACCGTCCTAAATATTTCAGGTACTAAGTGCCTAATAGTTCAAAGGACATACTGGTTGTCATGGCGACGTCTTGTTTGATGTCTGCGTACCTATCGAGATCGTTCGCGCCATATACTCGGAGATACTGTAAAGCCTAAAGCATTTGCAAAGAAGTAATATACATGTTTATACGGTTATAACTACATGTATTCGTACGTTTGGCAAGCAAATATTTTTAAGCAAAGGCTAATCCTATGCTTCAATATAAATTCAATCAAGGTAAATAACATTGACATAATAATTGTTTAATGTTTTTAGATTGAAACACCTTATTCAATTTTCTAAAAGCACAAACGCCTTGAAAAGGTTAATTTGTAACTCAGCACTTCCATCTGCCCCATGTAATATACTTATTGTAAACTTTTTGTGACAAATTAATTGTGTGTGAATAAATAAATAAATTGCCTTTAAAATTGAAAATGTTCATGAAATATACCGCCGGTATTTTGTGAGCACTTAATAATATTTTTTGTTAGATTTGTATATTATTTGACTTTTCCATAGCTTTATTTTATTTTCTGTTTAATTGCCTCTCGCAACGAAAAAGCTGAGTTTGAAGCTAGCAGATGTGATCGTAATTTGTGACTAAATTATAAATATATATGTTTATATGGTTATAAAGTGCAGATTTACGCTCACGCATAAATGTGAATTAACAAAACGATTTTAAGTATGAAGTTAGCTGAAACCATGGATATAGGTTACGTTTTACTGCGGTAGAATATCTATACCGCGGGGAAAAGCTAGTTAATATATAAAATTGCTGATTCGTATTTATTTTCTATGAGCGCGCTATCTGTGTTCAGCCCGCATAAGTCACGCTCCCGCTCCAATTCATGTATTCGATAAAAAATATGTTTGTGGGTTCGAATAAGGTGATAGCGCATGCATACACTGCTCCTCACGCTTTAGCAAGAGCGCGTGATATGAATGACATTTTGAATGTTCAGAAACTATTTGAGATCTCTATCGCCGAAATAAATAGCTACGTCAAACATGGAAAGAAAGAAAGAAACACTTTTTTTAGTTCTGCTGAATATCTAGGATTGGCGAAAGATTTAATGTAGTGGCTAAAAAGTTGCGAGTGAAGTCGGCCAATCCGAACTGGGCCCACATAGAGGATTTAGGCCTTACCCTCGATGGGGATGCTTGATGAGCTGATGATGATGATAATACGCTTATAACGACCTGTACTGTAAGGTACAGGCCTCTCCGCATAGCATAGCTATGGGGAGATTTAGTCGCAACTCATCATGCTAGCCCGATTCGGATTAGTGGGTGTTAACTACTACCATGCTAAGATTGTAGCCGGAGGAATTTTCAGCCGGGTTTCTAACTGGCGACTGATCATGAAGCGATATAGGCCCTATGCTGTGGCCACTAGACCACGGAGGCAGTTCATTTCACTCATGTTCATACTTTATTTAGTTTGGATAGCTTCAGTTAGTCGTCGACTTCCAACAGATATAATGGCGAATTTTGAAAAATCAACCATTTTAATGGTTGTAACATGTAAATACAAAATCTTATTTTTAAACAAATACTGGATTTCATCCCCGGCGGGGTTAAGAAATTATATTTTCAAGAAAATTCGTGACTACGAATAATTTATACAGCGTGTTCAAACGCGGAAATGTTTTCGGTTTTTATAACATTTTTTGTTTGTAGACTTTGTAGTCTATTCCGGAATTTTTAAAACACAATATAATTAAAATATACTTTCAAACCTTTGTGTACATCACAACTGTATATAATGTGCTGTAGGCCGTACCGCAGCCCCTTGAATGGACAAGTTGTAGTAAATATTCGCTGTAGAAGTAATGCGGACGACATTAAGAAAGACTATGTCCAGAAGTGGACTGCGCAAGATACACTAGTAGTTTATCTATATTCTTAAAAGTTTTAGACTAGATAATATTAGTATTAACTTAAGTTCATGTGTTCTCGAAATATTAAATTTAAGTCGATAGTAAATAGTTTTTTTCTAGGTCGGCGTGCTTAATCCTAGACAGCGTCGATGTTTCACACCTGACAAGGCGTAGTCAAACGTTGGCCCCGGATACAATGTTTGGGACTCAAGTTAACCACACTTCTCTACCTATGTATAAATTTCACAGGTACCAGTATAACAATATTACAATCATCCGGTTTTCCCATCCAGCCTTAACCTATGACCTTTCACAATTCGTAGGTCCATCGTGCCTGCAAGCGTCTACGGCTACGTTTTCCTAGTCGCTTCACATCTTGCCAGTAAATTTATTGGAACAGTTGACGAGGATAACAGCAGTGCGGCGGGTTGTTAGCCGATTATTGTTTATTGTGAAATTTCACTAACAATATTTCATTTATTTTTAAATATTATAAAATAATTTTATTGAACATTTCGTAAACACAAAGGACAATAATATTGGGAAAGCGCGATGAAGATTTGATAAGTAAATTGATATGATATTTCTCGCTGCACCGGTCACTAGTTGCGATTGTTGAAGCATAAAGCAGTAGTTAGATAGGAAAAAAGACACCGCAGTCTTTAGCGATCCGCTAGGTTGCGAACAATAAGATGATCAACAAATGATTTGTATATAATGGGACCCGAGGTAGAATAAAAATAAAGTCGTTTAAAACCAGACAAACTGGTTTCTATTTATCGTCAAAAAGGACTTTCTCCAGCAGTATAAGTTTTGGCTGCAATAAGAATTTTAATCCATGTGACTTCAGGAAACTACATTTATCAACAAGCATATATATCAATAAAATCTTCGTGAGGAGAATACAAAACAAACAAATTCCTTGGACAAAAAATCTTATTTAGAATTATAGAAGAAGAAATTTGTTTGCACCGATGGGATTGGAAATTGATAACGTGTCTAGATAAAATATCAGCAATAATCATTGGTAGTGTGGACGATCTTGAGTTTATCATTTGTTGGGAAGAGCATAAAATGTTTAGTATCTACACGTGTATTGGGATAGAAATTACCTTCCGGAATTCCGAACACTATTTGTTTCTTTATTTACTTAGCGCGCCTATATCTATGGCCTCCGTGATCTAATGGGTAGCGTTCGGCTTAGATCGATGTATAAACTGGAGGCCGTTGGTCCAAATCCCGCGACGAGTACACATAGTATACACTGAGTTTTTTGAGTTATCATCAGCTTATAAACGAGGGGCCCGAATCTACGCGTAAACGGAGATTAGGGCTAAGTCATCCACGCGGGCCTAGTGCGGATTGGCCAACTTCACGCCCAACCTTTGAATCCCTTCGAAGGCGTGCGGTTTCTCATGATGTTTTCCTTCACCATCAGAGCGTCGGATAAACGTACATATAATATCGAACTAAAAATTCGGATATAAATTGGTACGGTGCGGGATTTGAACCTGCATCCTCCAGATCGGAAGGTTAGACCACACAAATGAGCCACCGACTCACCAGTTTGGTTAGGACATGTTAAATCAGCTGATTGTCCGATCGATTGTCCGATTGTTGGATTTAGATTGTAGTATGATTAGGGGAGTGAGATCTTGGGGCCTATGTTCAGCAGTGAACTGTAATAGGATGAAGAGAACCATAGGAAGAGTAAGAATATTCATCGGTTTTATTATCATCATCATTGCAGCCTAATATATCCACTGCTGAACGAAGGCCTCCCCTTAGGATTTCCACGCGGACCGATCCCTGGCAGTTGACATCCATCTGCTACCCGCCACCTTAACCAGGTCATCTGTCCATTTGGTTGGGGGTCGGCCGACGCTTCGTTTACCGTTACGCGGACGCAACTCGAGAACCTTTCCGCCCTATCGGCCATCGGTTCTACGCTCTATGTGTCCACTGCCACTTTCACTCGCTAATCATCGGTTTATCTTGATGTAGTTTTGCACTTTGCAGTTTTGTGTAGCTGGACTGGGTTTTATGGGGGACTGGTTTTGCAAAGAAGTGTTGTTATGATGAATTTGTGAATTTGCATCTCAAAGATGAACAACTCACCTTCCTAATAGTTATCTAGCACATACATTTTCAGTATTCTAATTTCTACATACGAATCCAATGACATTCTGTATATTATATTAAGGTCACCCGTGCCTCAAATACGAACCGCCAAAGATAATAAAGTTAAGTAAGTTGTAGGTATAGTTTAGGTAAATGTAAGCTCATTCGAAATATGTGTATGTGTGCTGTCGCTGCATTCGGAACACTTTTTTCGGTTGTTTTGTGAGCATATCACGAATCTATACATTTACATCATTGTTTGTATCTTAAAATACCCACAGTAATAAATACGTAATATTGTATGTTCATTATTTTTTCTCATATTCGTAAAACAATATGCTACGTAAGCTGAGATCCTTTTTTCAGTTCTCCGTCATGTTTCATTACAATAACCGCGTGGAATACGAGTATAAAAAGCGACAATATTACGTTTGCCAAGTGCTCTGTGAGGCGTTAGAATAAAGGCGGTTATGAGGATAGCACACGTTATATCTCCCGAGAGTACATTAATAACATAATTTTATTTTATTCCAAGGGTAAGGTGGCTAGGTTGACCATGCTGTAAGGGAATTTTGGGATTACTTTCAAACGAAGTTGAAAATCAAATTATTGTTTATTAATTTGTTTAGTTGGTTAAAAGTCTTAATAATAAAATCGTGTAGCTTCGTACTTTAGCATGATAGTACACGATACAACAGTTTTTACATTTAGTTAAATAAGAGCTTGTACTATACTAGCTCCTCTTAATAACTCTAAAAAACTCTATCAATTATATTAGGCAGTCAATGATTTTTTATGCCCACTGGTATTTCAAATATAAACAGCAGACGGTGACACATCCCATTATGTTCGCTCGCTGGCAACCCATTGGAACAAAAACACATGTAAATATATTCGAAAAAACCATTCTTAATTAATTATGGACTCACGTTTCGAAATAAATGATTTTTTTTTTTTTTATTTTTTCTCGTTTCGTTCACTGTAGCTTTCTCGTTTTCCTGCTTAATGGAGGTTTATTCATGGAGGAACAAGTGAATACTAAATGTTAAGGCGATTTGGAGCTAAAAGCGTGATAATCACACGGTAGATTAGAGTCAACACTTCTCAGTAATTATTAATGAGTTCTGTAGTAAAAGCGCTTAGCTAATAGATATATACGGAGATATTTGAAATGGTTGTAGGAATCTACTATTATAAAGTTGCAACACAACTATATCGCTCCTTACATAATAGCGCTAATTTTTGAGGCACATCTCAAAAATTAGCGTTTTTGAGTTTTACTAATATATTGGCCCAAAACAAGCATGACGCTCTTAATAGAAAGCGTCAGCAAAAAAATTTTGTACCATTTCACATTTCCGAAAAAAGTGTGTCGTTCTTATAATGCTGGGATAAATTTAATATGCGATAACTAATTCATAACTTATGGACATACTCTTATAATATTCTAATATTTTGCAATTAATATTTCAATTTATTTATGACCAATTTTGTTAGAACAGAACTTCAAAAGCGTTTTCCCAACAATCGTGATTTTCGAATTGTGCCCCTATAATATGAAAGCTGCGATATATAAGAAAACTCAACGGTGTAGGTTAAACAGATTATGACGTACAAGGCTTCCAAACTGCTATGGACCATTGCTAAGGGAAAAGGCTTTAACCTACCACGCCGGATCAATGCGGATTAGTGGATATCAACAACTACAACCCTAAGAAAGCAGCAGTGTAACGTAAGCTGCGGCCAACGTCTTGACGTGCATTTCGTAGCACAAATGTTTGAGTTGAACGGTGATCGAAGCCACTTGGTTAGTACACTTACTAGGGTTATCTGACTAATCAACTGGACTATTTAACCATAGCACCGTTGGCTATGATTGCCATATGTAGGAAATATAAGATATTTTTTTATGTTAAAAAGTGTACAAGACGGTCAGGACGCTCACCTGATGGTAATTGTTACACCTGTTTGACAGTGGCATTGATTGAGACCAACAACTGATAGACAGTGATTATTCTGCATCATCAATGCCGCACTGCGACCGTCACCTAAGACAACATATGTTAGGTCTCTTATACCCGGTAATTTTACTAGCTACAGTACCCTCATCCGAAACACAGAAGTGCAAAGCTATTTCACGGGATAATATCTGCACTGTGATAGTACTTACCTAGGCGACAGAATACCGACTCCACCACCTAATAAAAACGCATTAAACGACCTGCCAAAAACTATATCCTAGTAGAACTGAATTAATGGGCACTCTACGTAAGAGCAGGGAAAGGAGTCGGAATTAGATGACTTGTATGCAAAAGTATCTGATAATAATATTTGATTACCGCTTGGAGTAAGAGAGTCGGTGGTTCATTGGTGTGGGCTGTTGCCTTCCGGTCTGGAGGGTTCAGGTTCAAATCCCGCCGCGTAATGTCTTCGAATTTTTGTTATTATATGTACGTTTATCTGCCGCTCTTGGGGTGAAGGAAAATATCGTGAGCAAACCTGCGCACGTCGGCGAAGAAATCTAAAGGTTGTGCGTGAAGTCGGCAAATCCGCATTGGGCCCGCGTGGACGACTGTGACCTATACATCCTATACGGGTAGGCTCGTGCCCCTCGGTGGGGACGTTATGATGAGCTGATGACAATGACCGCTTTAAGTTCTGTACTAAGTACACATAACTGAAACTTAGATGTTGACTGACAATTCAAGTTAGCTACTATTCTCGATCTGTCAAAACGAACTATTTCCATACCTAATTGCTTACTTGTCAGGTTGTAGGTTTTATTTAAAATCCTGACTTCTGGCAAGTGACAGCTATCGAATAAATCAAACTTGAAGTGTTCCCAGAGAACTACAAATACTTATATTGTGGTTAAATTGTTCATTTTCCTACGAAAAGTAGTTCCTGATTTTTTACTTTGATGTACTTTGATAACTTCGGTTTGGCACCATTTTACTACGCAAGCCATGTTCTTTTCAGTTTATTTTCTCGGCTCTGTTGACTTTTCAGGTGATGTCAGAGGCGAGCCAAATGTCTTGACATTTGTTGGTTGTCATACAAAAAACTAGTCGAATTTTGACATACTTTTGTTGTCACGCCACTGAAGGCCTATTTTCCATGATAAACCCGCAATACCGAAGCAAGGACCTCACAAAGTACGGGTTTTGTTTTCAAACAAATCGGGTGTGATTCTAAAAATAGACACCCCTTAACAAGCGAGTATTCTCAAGCGCTCCCCCGTCATTAAAACGTAATACGAACTCAATACATTAGCAGCAATAAGGATACTTCTAACCTCCTAAATTTCCAAAGCACAAAGTTAATCTCTGAGGACTTTTCCTTGTACAACCGAGTCGAGTGATGTAATGGTTGAGAACTGTGACTATACCAAGGATTCTGGGTTCAATCCCCGGGCAGTACGCTGCAATGGCAGTAGCGCTGTGTGAACGAACATATCCGGATATTTAGTTTTAATATATTTTTAATTTAGCTCATTTACTGTGTTGTTACAGAAATTTGTAAATATCTTTTAGGCCGCATCATCACTTATCATCAGGTGAGATGGCAGTCAAACGTCTGATATAGATGAGAAAAAAAATTATCAACGTTAAACTTTTTAAATTTTAATTGTAATTTGTTTGGCGCATGCGCATTTTCGTTTGGTCCTCTGTGTAAAATAGTTCCGTCGGATTGACCAATGTTTAGATATTCCTCCGAATGTTGACTCGGCTTTTGGGAACGCTCGCCCGCTGTTTGTCAGTTCAGTGCCAATTGGTTCCCGTGTAAACAAATAAAAACGTGACGGTTTTGATAATAAACAAATATCTATCGCGTACAGGAAATATTTCCACAAATGCAACATATTATTATAATAGAAAATATAAAATACGCACAAAAATAATACGTTTTTATGGTATAAAGTGAACAAAACGGTAAGTTCGTTGACCTCGTGGATGGTGAACTGAAACATAACAGGTGCATTGTAAGTTTAAATTAATAATCGTAAATTATTATCCGCCAACACTGCCCCACGCTCGTTACCCGAGGCGACAGGTGTAAGGTCTCTTATACCCGGTAATTTACTTAGCTACAGTGCCCTCATCCCAAAACAAAGGAGTGCAAAACACTCCTATTTCACAGGACGATATCTGACATTGCGGTGACCTACCTACGACTCAGTACCACCAAGTAAAGTCTTAACTTTTCATTGAAAACGAGTCTTTAAGTTTATTGGTATTGCTCTATTAATTTACTACAGTAAATTATTTTTGATGAAAAAACGTGTCAAATTTAACGTCAATACCTTAGTGATTTCCAGTTCTGCATAAAACGGCTTGCTATCCTAATTTATCCCTATTATTTGTTGCATAAAGTAAACAATTGTTTTTTTTTATTTTCATAATAATATAAATAAAATTTATTAAGATCTACTAATTTGCTGCTTGTTCCTGATCACAGGTGATGCTAAATTCATCACTGCGGAGCTGGGAGTAAGAGGTCAAATTGAAATACCCCCACTTAAATTACTTTAAATAATGGTTCCCTTGGGTTTAAATTTCTAAGACTAGAGGTAAATAATACAACCAAAAACATCACAAGTCTATTTTTATTCATGTTCTGATACTATTTATATATTTTGTGTCCACGTCTATTGATACCACATTATATGTTTTACAAAGCGTTTAAAATTTACGAACTGTATGCAAGTAACATCGACCATACAATGACTATTTCTATTTTATTAAACTTCATGAAATTGATACAGGATCAAAATAAAACAATAATTTCAGATATGACATAACAATTAATACATGGTTTAACCATAAACAATTACAACTTAACTTATTCTATAAAATATAATCTTTGGAAATTCGGCAAAACATAACACTATGAAGAAGCTGTAATAAATTCGTTTCACAATTAATTAAAATAACAAAGAGTTGCTTAAATTAGAAAATGTCTTATACGGTAAAAAACGAAGTAGGTATTACATGACAAAATATAAATTATAAAAGATTTAAACTTAATATAACAAACGATGTCAGAGCACATCTAAACGGTATAAACAGAGTAAGTGACTTCAGACATCATTATACAATGCAAATATAACTATTCATCTAAGTGAAACAACTAAACTATTTAATATGAGTCCTAATTCTGCTAAATCAAATACAAATGAAATAAGAACACTTATGGTTATCTAAGTGAAGTGGTTAAATATAGTGAAATATGCGTCCAAAATACAATATTGGCACTGCCTCAATGGGGAGAATACACAAGGACTTGGTCGTAAACTATAACTTACAATTAATAATATCGAAAAATGTTTGGTTTCTCAATTTAGAACCGAAACACGAAATGTGCTCGATGTAACAAAATTGTTTTTATATTAACATATACAAGCAATTTTGAAAAACCATTAATTAGTACAGTTTCAGAAATTCTCCTGTGACAGACTTTGAAATTGAAGTACAGAATTAGAACCCAGTTAGGTTGCGTTTTCATAATAATTTATAGAAACATCTATACTTACGAGATCATAATACTATATTTGACATCAAGCATGAATAGGGCATTTGTTGATATATATGGAAAAATATCTTAACAATAATAATATAAAACATGTCGTAAATGAGAAAAGATTTTTATATTATTTTTGTATAAGAATGTTAAAAGCTAGGGCCTAGTTCGTGTGGAATTCTATAGAAGAGAGC
Organism: Leucinodes orbonalis; assembly: GCA_019425675.1. Taxonomy (NCBI): domain Eukaryota; kingdom Metazoa; phylum Arthropoda; class Insecta; order Lepidoptera; family Crambidae; genus Leucinodes; species Leucinodes orbonalis. The sequence goes on along the minus strand of PQWD01009948.1, from coordinate 58,213 downwards.
TTTGATTAGCCGTGAATCTAGTAAATCTTTAATAATGATGAAGTTGTGATATTCATAATATTAAAATTAACATAAAATTCAAACAAAATCTCAATGTAGGTAACACAAAACGAGCACAATTGTAAAAGTTACCTCGTCACTTTTCTTTTCTTAAATTTTTATTCGCGCATATAATATTTACATCATACAAATGCCCTACTGATGTACATAATTTACATAATAATAAGGTAAAATTTAGTCCTATACCATGTCGGGTAGCTGTTAATGATCTTCTCATTGTTACTCATTGACGTCATCCACTTGAATGATCAATGACGTCGTAATCCTGTTAATTTAATGTTGTGATGTTTGCCCTTTGGTCCATTTATCTAGCCTAAAACTCTGGCATTCTACAATCTTTGGTAAATATAAGCCCTTTCTTGATACCCTCAAGTAGTTAACTAGATACATGTGTCTTATCAAATAACATACAGAAACTACACCGGTTTGAGATAGTATAAGATGCGAGTTGACTATTTACGAGAGATAATTTACTAAATATATTTGTCAATACTACTCGTAATACATTTTTAAATCTAGACAAAAATATTTCATCTTGACATTTATAATCTTTTAGCAAATTTACTTAATACATTGAAATTTCACTAGATATTAGATAGGCACACGACTTCAGATCGTAAATCGTGTTACTAGAAAACACTATTGGTTTCTGTTGAATTTATTTTTTATTGAGAATAGCGCATCAAATAAGCTAATGAAGCTTAGGCTCTAAATCATAAAACTTTTCCATTAAATATTATCATATATACTATAAGCAAATAAATATATATTTTTCAAAATAATCCAGTATTATTGGATATTTTTATGGCTCATTGAAACACAAATACTGCTTGGGTTTGCACTTTATTTTATCGCAATGATATTGCCCATAAAACTAAACGCTACGTTTACTTCTGATATGAAAAGATATGCCACAGGTTTATGCGTATCCAAAATAAAAACTATACTTCTTTCGAAACAAGTCTTCCTGATATGTTACCACACCTTTTTAAATTTTCATCTATCCTAAATTTTAATCCACGTCTCTTTTAGGTGACGTTCCTAATTTTGGCACCTTCGTAAGTCTCAATCTTTAAGTTTCATTTTCCACATTGAATATAAATAACATCTAATTTAATTATAAAGATGATTGTCATCATGTTTTTAACACAGATACATATATAAATATATATATATTCCTCTAAATTGGAGATTTTTCAAAGATATTATATTTTAGGAAATCCTATTAAAAATCATCATCAACTGCAAATTTTAACTAAAGAGGGATTATTTTTGGCGTATATATTCTACTTCGTAGTGTGCCGTGTCCATTGAGATCGTAGTGCTGTCATCATCTCACTACGATTTGGTACCTTTTCGCTGGTACTTCTAGTGATGGGTGCTGCCGGGGCCGCTAGACGTTCCGGTACCTTCAAAGAGGCCCCAGATTGACCGGGCTCCTTCTTCAGATCGGTAACATCAGCTGAGCTCTCAGAGGGGCTAACTGGTACAATCACTCGCATACGACCGTCGTCACCAGTAGCTGTCAGTGTACCGTTATGCGACAAAGGCATTATGAATGGCAGACCGTCGTCTGAACTGAACGCGTCTGGAGTTGAATCTTTGGATGAACTTCCCTGGCTGCATAGAGAATTCTCTGAATGCCCCAAGCTCATTGCTTGGGCTATAGCACCCAATTCGTCAGTGGAACTGCTTTTGTCTTTGTAAACGTTGTGATTTAGAAGGCTGGCGAGATCTGTATGACTGAAGTGGTTCGTTAAAGGCGGTATGTTCGGAAAAGCGTTGCAGTTCTGGAAGAACTGTTGATTGCCCAACTGTGGCTCGAAAATGTCGTTGGGAAACCCACCCATATCTTGGAATTTGGAGATCAAGTAGTTTTGAATTTGCTCATTTGTCATTCCGCCGAAGGACGGTGCGGAGGCGGATCCGTTTGGTGACAAAGTCGGCGTGGTGAAGAATGGTGAGAACTTGTTATTATTGTTCTCCAAGTTTTGGTTGATTCTGTGGTTTTGAGCAATCAGATCGAACATTTGATCAATTAAGTCAGAGTCGTTCCCGTTCGCTGATGCTTGAGTGCTGGACGATTGAGCGTCTTTGGACCCACCGTCAGCTCTGGCCTGGATTAAGAAACAGAGTTATGGCAAGAATAACATCAGCCAGTGTACGGCAGTAAATATGATACCAAAATACTAGTTTCTCGTAGAAATTTTACTCGAATACAGGAAAAAATCGCCATTGGTGCTTTTACTTTTTTATATAATTAAATATTAGAAGTAAAAATACCTTGAAATCAAAGATAACAATTTAAGGAATTACAAGCCCTTATTCCTTTTAAATATTCAGTAAAAATATTTTCGCAAATAACTAAAGGAATTTAAGGAAAATTATTAATATTTATAAGGCCAAATATTTTTTTACTGTGTCCTTATTCTGTTTATTAGGACAAACCCATAACTCGTTAGTTTAATCATGAATGAAGCCAAATGATTTAATTTATTAATAGTATCAGTGGCGGATTTACAAATTTGCCGCTAGTAAGCTAAATTTTTTGCCGCCCCTAGTGACTTTTGAAATTGAATACGTTAGAAATGTTTTGGTGAGATTACATTTATTCTCAAATTGTAACTTTATGATTTGTTTAGTTATCTTTTATATACGGATTACGGACGTTATGTGTAAACATTTAATTTTAAGTGTTTTTTTTTCTATTTCTGTAAGATACAAAATATTTGGGCTAAATTTGCCGCCCTTCTAAATCTGCCGCCCTAGGCTTCAGCCTACTTAGCCTTTTGGTAAATCCGCCACTAAATAGCATTAATGCAATTAAAAAATTAATAAATAGAACGTGTTAAGAATTAATTTGAACACAATTTTCGGAGTATTTTTGATTGTTTACGATTAATCATCATCATCAGCCTATAAAGTAATCATACATACCAATGTAGGGCTTTGGGTGGATTGCGCCGTAACCCATCGAGCGGATATTCGGGTATATCCGGAGTTTATTTCAAAGATACTTATGTTATTTCTGTCTGACCATTAATAGGGGTTCCATCATAATAATAAGAAATTTGAAAAAGTTTTCTAGGTAACTGAATCATGTAAAATAATCTAACGTTCTGTCATTTGGCATCATCGTTATGTAAAGGTATTTGAAAATTTCTTAACCAAAAGTTATCATTCAACGGAACGATCATCTTTGCGTTCAAGGTAATGTATTCTTAGAAATATGCTCCCCAAAAGTTCTCAATTTACATAATAAAACAAAATGTCCTTCACAGGCTGTCCCTTTAATATTACATCAATTTCCAGAAAAGATTCGTAAAAGATCGTATCTTTGTTAGGCTTTTCTTATGCTACACGACGGTTTACTTGGGTGTTATCTTATCTGCCGTCCGTTTTTCTTTACTTGGTGAATTTCAGAAACAATCTTGATATTGTATATTGGGAAGCCATATTTACGCTAGTGATAAGTCTTATGAATTGATAAATCATTAAATGACAAGAATTCACCACATCGAATAATGTTTACTTTGGCTGTATCATATTGAAAAATTAGAAAATTGATTTTACTTATTTTACAATGAAGTACTGATATTTTACTGATTATATTAAGACAGGGAGCCATATTCGTAATTATTAAAACCATTACCTTGAAATTCGGAGGAACTCATTTCATTCATCAATTTCATTAAAATAATACTATTACATAAAAAAGCTACAACTAGTAACGACAGGTACATCTATGAAAGGCATTTCTCGTAAATATATTGTTTTTTTGTTTATTTTATAGATAGATAGATGTGATTATTTATTGCACACCAAAAAAAAGATAAATATTTAACAACAAATGAAGGGAAATAATGCAATTCAGGTGGCCTTATCACTTGGAGCGATCTCTTCCAGACAACCTCACAAACATAGAAAATTAACAACATGAAAGGGCAAGACAGTGCAAAGTAAGAAAAGCTTAATTCAACTTATAAATACATAAATATATTTCAACATCAACATATATACACATATAAAATATAAATAAACATAAAAAAATATATTTTAATTCTATATGTACCATGTTTTGAATGTAAATTCAAAACAAATTAGTGATTTATGTTTTAGTGTCATCCAAAGAAATTTTCATCTCTTATTATTTATATGCATTCTTAGATTATTATTCTTTTGCATTCCATCGAATCTATAACTTGCTACAAGAAATGACTTTCTTAAAATTTAATTATATGTAGGTATAGTCAAACAATGAAGTAGCAATTAACAAACATGCATGGTAGGCATAAACATTGAAAAAAAAAAAACGGATAACACATAATGAGGCATAAAAGGGAATATGCAAGGAAAAGAAAAAATAACGAACGCGTAACATTATGCCAGGCACAATCATTATCAATATTACGAATAAAAGGGCAAAACACAAAAACCCGTACTTATTGAATACCATATATAACCTACAATAATACTACCTTTGAACGCTAATAACACTTAAAGGCGTCAGAAACAAGAGAGTTCTAACGGTTACTTTTCAAGAAATCAAGGTATCGTTAGTCAATATTTATTTATTTATTTAAGGACAGTTTACAAAACATACACTTATTACATTGACATTATACATACGTAAGCGATACTAACAAGTAGTGATGCCTTAATTACAAACTGCCACGACAAGCACAGCTGACATGGAAGCAGTTTAGCAAAATCAAAGTTAAATATTGTAGTAAATATTAACTTTAAAAGTAAGGTAAACTGTAAGTACTTAGTCTTGCTACGAATAATGTCTAAAATACTAATTTTTAGCGATCATATTTTTGTTTTCATTGCATACTCCCATTTTTAACAGAAAATTAATTATTAATAATAGTGCATGCTACGTATTGCTTAGTTTGACTTAAAGTAGGTAATGATAACGCAACTTATTCTCTAACATTGATTTATTTAAATCCATTTTTTTTAACAAAATATTTTGTTGTCTTATAATAATAACAAGCAATGAAGTAGGATGTTGTGAAAATGTATAGCCATACATTGAAAAATTCTTTTTAGATCGTGTAAAGTCTATACAAATTCACCAATTAAAAACTAAAATGATTGAACAAAAAATAATGTGGTATCAAACAGACGCACAAAAAAAAATCAATGATAATAAACAGACGCACATAAAGAAATCCATGATAATTAATTGAACTGGCTGAATAATGATTAAAGAAAATAAAATAAGCTGATTTTAGTCCTGTAAGGGAAGACGGAAAGCAAATTTTGACGCTGCATGCGATACTGTAGACGGTGTCCGTATATCAGAAATCTATGTAACATTCTAGTCATGCCTTCAATCAAGTACTTCCCATAATGGTTTTCTTAAATTTTAACCCTTTGACCGACAATGGCGCCTTAATGCCTGTCTGGATTCCCGGCGTTCAATGGGTTAATATTTTTTTTTTATAATTTTTTTAAGTTCTAGTGAACATAGTATGAAACGAAGCTATACAACTACAAGACATACATCTTTGAGAAGGTATCATTTGGTAACGACATCGCATGCTGAAATCGTAAACATGCTCAAACATTTTAATCATAAGCACACATCATCTACAGGGTGTTGAAAAAAAATGTTTTAAGTTATTCCATTATAAAGTTGACCCAAAGCAGGATATGGTAAAACATTGATCAAGAATCTATATACAGGGTAGTGTACGGCATTACTGAAAACATTATTTTATTTACCATAGCGTACTTAAGGGGCAACTGCTTTAAAAAGCTAAATGTTGAGATTTAACTGACCTGTGGCAAAAGTGTCAACTGCTGGGCACTGATTTGCTTGGAGGAACCCTTCTCTCGCTCTTGCAGGTGTGAAACAAGGGCTGCGATGTGTTCCAGTAATTCCTTGTTGTGCACTAGTAGCTGATGAGTGCGCGCCTGGAATGTGCGTACATATTGAGTTGAGCACCTGAATTAATGAAGAGTTCACTTGAAAAACAGGGGTCTGAAGAACCATATCCAAGAGATAAAGTTCTTAATTAATTGTCGATTATATATGAACCAACTTTAATAGGCAATTGAGCTATTTTCGGATACTTAAGGATAAATTATAAATGAGAAAGAAAGTTACCGACATGGCTCACCGGATTAGTTAGTTAAAGACAGCAGGCCAGTCATGTATGTCGCAGAACTAATGACCGTCGGAGCAGAACAAATCTACAGTGGCGACATCGTTTTGGTAAGTGTAGAACGCCCTTCAGCTACACAGACAGACACAAGGGTGAACGCTGGACAAGAAAACCAGAGGGCCGGAATCATCACCTCAGCTCATTATAATTCCCCACCGAGATATACAAACAAAGGATACAAACAAAGGATGTATAGGCTTTAGACATACCCGCAGGCCCAGTGCAGATTGGCCGACTTCACACACAACCCTTGAAACTCTTCGCAGGCGGTCGCAAGTTTCTTCACAATGTTTGCCTTCACCGGAAGAGCGTCGGATAATCGTGCATATAATTTTGAAAATTCGAAAAGACATTGGTACGTGCCGGGTTTGGACCTGCACCCCCAGATTAGGCAACAGTTCACACTAATTCGCCTTTGACGCCATCTTCTTTGTCTTCTTCCAGTCGATTTTAGGCAAGATTGATATAAAAACTTCTCTCTGTCTCTTCAACCTTTCCCAGTCTACTGCTGGACATAGGTCTCCCCCATTTTGCGCCAGATATTCCAGTCCTTTGGTTTTCTCATCCAGGCTGCACCAGTGACCTTTACTTTAACTGTAAAAACGTGTCTCTTTATAAAAATATTAAGAATAAGTATAACAAAAACATTGAATTAAAGTTCAGTTAGTAAAAATGTCAGAGAAGGTTTCATTTAAGGTAATTAAAGCTTCTATAAAAATATCAACAAAAAAATGATGTTTTTTATATCTCAATATCAAAACCCGCTGATTAAACTCTCGACAAACCTTTGTAGAAACCCTTTGTGGTATTGTGTTTCTGATACGGCTACTTAGTTTCTGGCGGTTCCAATAATTCAACAAGTGGTCGCCTTTCAGCGAGTGGCGAAGGAAATCGTTGTAAAAACAAAACCTCGTTCCTGAGTCCAGTATTGCTTTCTTCTTTGATATTAGAGTACAATATTTCTAATATAAGACTTGTTTGTATTCGATATATAAATACAAATGATGCGAAAGAAAGCGTCGTGTTCGACATATTTACCACTTTTGACTTGAATTTGAATAAAAAGCAATAGCTTCTTAGTTTTTTTAAAAATACGAAATTATTCATTTTCATTCAATTATTCATAATTGAATATTATGAATTATTCATAATTCATAATATATGAAATACATATACCACAGTGCCAGATATCATCCCGTGAAATGAGAGTGTTATGCACGGATTGGGGTCACTGTAGCTAGTAAAATAAACGGGTATAAGAGACCTCACATCTGTCGTCTCTGTACACTTCGTAACATGTGTATCAGTCTTACCTGAGCCTCACAGCGTGCTGCCTGCTCTGCCGCCAGCTGGTCTTTCAGCAGCAGAAGTTGGGCCACAGCAGCTCGCGTCTGCTGCACTTGCTGCTCCAGCCGTTCGCGCAGCAGTTGGAGCTGATGCTGGGCGGTGAGAGGCGTCGAGTCCTCGCCGCGGTCACCATTCGGTGTCAGGTCCGCGTTGATCACGCACTCCGGTAGATCGGGCAAGTTGATGCTGGGGGCTGGTGTTGTACGCTGTTGGATGGAATGTGTTTTTTTCAATAACTTGATGACAATAAATGAATAAACTGTTACAATGTTGAATTTAAGAATTATAAAGAAATTCGCTAGAGGATTTTAATTGAAGCAAACGAGTAGTCTGTTTTATTCAATAGGGGGCTTACCGCTGTCTCTTTAAACGATATCAGAATTATATAACTTCGCCTGATTTGGTCCAAACATGCTGACGTATCATTATAGTAACACTGTTTTAAGAGATAGCGGTAGCCCCCCTGATGTTAAGTGATATTGCAATCATACCGGAAGGAACTAAAAAAAATTGGCCAAGCGCGAGTCAGACTCGCCCGTGGAGGGTTCTGCAGCAGCAAGTAACATAAAATAAAGTAATTTTTATTTACTTAGACACCTAGTACAGCTTTAATATGAAAAATAGTGGTTCACCGTTTATGGCGTATACAAAACGACACTGCACACAGAAATCGTTCAAAAAATTTCATTGTTAGATTTTATGGTAATGTATCATATAATTTTTTGATTTTATCACCGTAGTAATTAAAGGGGGAGGGGGGCAATTTCTTCAATTTTGGAAGTGTCACTGCGCAACTATACAATTTATTAAAAAAAATTATTAGGAACCTCTTTAATTTTTTAAGCTTCTACACATTGATATCCACAAGGGGGGGAGGGGGGGGGGTGGTGTACAAAAAATTTTGTGAGTTTTAGTTGGGAACCCCAAAATATATTAATATTTTTTCAAGTTTCTTGTCAAAACCTAATAGCGGTTCACAGAATACATATACGTACAAAGTTTGAATAGTGTAGTGTATATAGTTTCGGAGAAAAAAATGTGTGACATACGGACGGACAGAAAGACGGACAGACAGACATGACGAATCTATAAGGGTTCCATTTGGCTACGGAACCCTAATGAATTGCTTACCCTAAAAAATAAATGGAAAAAGGAAGCATGAGGAGGTGTTATGTGGGTGTCGGGAGACATTATTAAACCAAACTTCATTGACTATACACACTACAGAGGAGAAGGGACAATTTTAGGCATCCAGTAACGTCACTAACACGATTACTCATAAAGCAATATGGAAAATCTGAATACCTTTATGCTTATATCAATTTAACGATTCCTTATTTACAAACAATTTCAATTGTTGCCTTATATTTCACCATTTAATCATCAATATCAAAAGTAAACAACCTTCTAACCTTTATTAGTTATTTTTCAGGCAAGCACGCTATGTTAACAAGATAAGTTTGCTATTAACTCTTCGGCTGTAATCCAGCCCTAGTCATAACCTAAATACTTTCAAATTCATCGCAAGAGTGCTCGAAATTCATACTAAATTTAAAGCATTTATATGACACGTCTGTGTGTGTAACATTCAATTTTATTTATACACAAAGAAGTATTCTTTGTGTATAAAAGATGAAATTGAATGTTACCAAATAATCCTAGATTTTATTAATTCGCCTTTTCAGTTCAAAGCTTGTTGCTACGCGCTTAAAGCTTGACTTTCAAATGTTAATACTGGTTTGTACAAAGAGAACAAATTTGTTATGGATTTAAATCTATTTACATATGAATAAAATTGGTGTGTCTGTTGTGTAATATTGAAAAATCATTTTTTTTTCAACGGTATGATATATATACGGTACATATACCAAAATAACAATTTCTAAAAATTATGTATGTCTCGAAAGTTTGTCCGCGGTAATTCTGAAACCGCTCAATGGATTTTGACGGTTTTTGGCAGGAGCTGATGTATTAAAGAGAAACAAAAGCTACTTTATTTAGACCATACATTTTATTTTGGAAAAATTAAGCATTATTCTAACGCGCGACGGCCGCGCATCGCGTGACTTAACGAAGCGATTGTAGGTATTTTTACTGTGTGAGAATATCCTATAACGCGGGTAATACAGCGGGGAACTAGTATTCAATAAATAAAATGTATACAATAGAGGTGAGGCAGCAATCCATAATAGAATTGACACTACTATGGTTTTCCCATGGGTGACAAAAGAGGCGCCTTAGGGAAACACCTTTTACCAGAGAATAGGTAGGAGTGCTTTTTATTAAGCCTACCCTTTTATAGGTACTGCTGTCTCTAACCCGCCTGCCATGCATGGAGATATTGGGTTCTATCTGCATATGGAGATATTATGTTCTCTGTGATTGGGGTTGGTTTCTGCACTTAGTCCTTGAAGTGGACCTTTGTATGTGAGCCATGGTGACCTATACAACAGGCGGCGTAGTGCTATGCTGTCATAATACAACTTTTATACATAGTGAGGAGATATTGTCCAATGGTCAACTTAGTCAGGTTCAAGGAAACAAGCAAACCGCCCGCTTCGTATGTTATGCCAGTAGGAACAAAGATATTCATAAATATAGGTTTTGCTACAAATGTAACACGTAAATATGTTAAGCCAGTGCTCAAAAAATAACCGCTCTTCAAATTCAACATATATTGCAAACACGCCGATACAAATGAAAATTCCCATGTGCATCGATACGTAACGAAACACTGAAATCGCTCCTCCAACATAGAATTGTAATAGGTTTTTTCAATCCGAACGTAAATCTAAAAGTGGAAAGTAAGAATGCAAAAAAAAAAACGGAATTTGCAAAATTTGTATTGTATAAAAACGCAATAGATCGAACGATTTTTTTACTTTAAAAATGATAAGGAACACAAGTTTTATTAATTATTTATTAATAACTTTTCATTTGCTTTATTAATTAACTAGACCTAAACCTTAAATTATTACAACTCATGCTGTCGTGTCTTGTAGTAAAATGAGACTTTAAAATCAACAATTTGTGAATGCCTTCTTTGCTATAAATAAAGGATTTTTGTATTTTTTATTCATCAAACATTTATAAAAAGGAAGCCCCTTCATCTTATTTATTCATCAAAAATTTATAATTTTTGATGAATAAATAAAAAATAGGCAATTTTATTGTGTGGAGCTTGCAGACAAAATATTAATAAAATTCCTTAAGATAAGAATAGAATACTAAGAGATACACAAAAATACAAACTTGACAGCATCTGGTCAGTGTTCATTGATAAGACTGTGTTTTAATTTTAAAGGCATTTGAAAGTTGAAAGATAAAGCATAAAACATTTTCCTTTAACATGCCGCAAAAGTTTGACTTAAGTTCTAATAAGTGGCGGATAGCAAACCAACCAAAACTTATCCATTTCAATACAAATATATTATTAAATCCACTATTAACTTAGCCCCATTATCATGTTTGACATATTTAACGCGATCGCTGTGTTATCGTAATGAATTACGATTAATTGTGTTGAAAAGATCGGAGGAAGCAGAATAAACGTGTTATAACAAACAGTTTAATTACAGTGATACTGTTGTACCGAAAGCTTTCGCTTTGGTGCTTAATAATTCTAAATGAACAATTAATAAACTCTTCCTTTCTAAAGGATTTAAACATTTTCATAACAGTGGCGTTTGTTTTAAAAACGTGGTAATCTAGCCTTTTATGCCAATTAGATTTGTTTATTTTAAAAGACAGTTGCTGGATTAAATTACCTGAATGTATTAGTAACTGATTATGTTAGGTAAGTGTTTATTAAGAACATCAATAATTGTACGAATATAAGATATAAATTACATAAGTTGAAATCTGGCTTCATTTGTTCATTTTTAGGAGTCGTAGTGGTCGCCATGACCGAAAACGGTCGGATCATTCATTCATTTACGTTTATTTATTTACGTTTATTTTCTCTCACAAAGATTAACTTAACAATCTTACATAGTTAGTAAACTTATCCTAGAAGTGAGAGACTGGAGCCCGACATAGGTTTGTACAACCGGTTTTCATTCATTTATTTGTTCCTCCAGAGTGGTCGTGGTTGTGCATGGAAAGACCTTATGTATTATAATATATATCTTTGAACTATCGCAGTCCACCGCTCGACATAAGCCTCCCTTTTCTGAGCAAGATATTTCAGTCCTCCGATTTTTTCATCCAGCCTCCACCAGAGACCGTCATACGTCGTTGGTTCATTGGGCTAGAAGTCGTCGGACGCTACGCATTCCAAATCGTGGTCCTCACTCCAGATCGAGTCTGCTTCTAATATGCCTTCATCAACAATACTTCACACTATTTGCAATGCTACAAAAATCAATTATATACACTTTTAATACTACTAAGTAAATGGAACGCAGTATTTCTTTTGTACACGTACGAGTATTTCTATCTAAAATGCCATTTATTTTTCGACTTATATTTTTTAACCTTTTCAGTATCGTATTTGTAACGAGCGGGGCCGGGCAGGTGTATTTGACAGTTGTTCAGGCAACGCGGGAATACACGTGAGAAATTATCTAATATGACTTTTTATTTTTTTGTTCTCGTATGCAACACGAATGTGAATCGTTCAGCCATCGTTAGCAGTTTATCGGTAGTGTGTGTTGAGTATTATATTTGTAATGGGAGTTATGGTTAATTGGTGTAATGAGATGGACCGACTTCTTCCGAAAGGTCTCTTACAGGCTGGATGAGGAAAGCGGAGGACCGGGGTGTCTTGTGCAAAATGGGAAAAACATTCAGAAGCTAACGGGAAGCAATGTTCTCTGAGCACAGTTAAAATTAAATATGTGCAGCTGTATTCCACCCACGCAAAGAGATAATGGTAACACACATCACCGTGAACTGAAGTAAGTACTATGTTCAGCAATGTAGTGTCACTGTTAAAGTAAACAAAGGGAGTCTTTACGTATTAAAAAATAAATTAAAATTATAATTGATTCATATTAATTTTCCCTTGTTTGCTCAATTTGGCTACGAAAACCAAATTAAAAAAATCGACGAAGTCAGAGTGCTATTCGAATATGATTTTGATATTTAATTATTCAGTAAAAACTGGCAGCATTTTATGTAAAATCAGCTCTCCTAAAAAACCTTTAATAACTCTACTGAAGCCTAATCTTACTTGCCTTACCTTGGTGTAAATATAATTTAACTCATTCCCAGACTTACGCAAAAAAAAAAACACGAAAATATCCAAGTCGTTTCTGAAAACATGGCATTGATATAAATACATTTTCTTTCTCTGAATTCACGTCAACTGTTCAGAGCCTCGGTGTTATCTCAAGGGACCCTCTCCACGCTACTCATGTCAGCAGATTTCATAAAATATCTAGACCACAACCAGAATGGCGATTATTTCCCACATATAGTGAGATTTCCTTTGGATTTTTACGATACCCCTGGGCTAAGGGCTATTGTACCGAGATAGGTACTGCAATTTCACGACGATACAGCGAAGAGCGCTGTAGAAAAATGTATAAAGATAGCATGCGATGACATACAATTCGATTCCGGTCTAAAGAAAATATAAGTTCATATTGTGACTAGGAAATAACCTAGTTTTAGAAATAACTAAGCATTTTAGGACTTGATGGTCAAGTAATGGCTAGGTCCCCAATTCTGATAAATTTAAAATAAGATCATTATAGTGTCTCAATAGTGCAGTCCTACGTTCTGGTTTATGGTAGATTTATTGGTAATAGACAATTAATTCCACTCTGCAATACACATTTAAGCTCTTGGCAGACACTAACGCCCACCTGTCCACATAAAACCATCGTCGAGGTTAACATCCCAATTTCTCCATAGCCATGATGTGCGAGACGGCCTGTGGCCTGGAGTGAGACGTAGGCTGGTAGATTGGTTGATTATTCAATGTTATAATCTTTACCCGCGTCATCGAGGCGTTCGTACAGCACGTTTATTATTCCTCGTATAATCCACGTATCAGCTACGTAAGCTTACGAATTATCTCCATATTAAAAGCCGATATAAGCTTAAGATATACATAATTTCTGGATGTATTTACGTTGAAACCCACGTTGTCTGTGTTACTGAATTCTCTCCAGACGCCGAATTAATTTGAGTAAATATTTTAGAGTTTCGTACTAGCTTAAACAATAGGTTTTCTATTGTAAGGTTTGGAGTTAAAATAGATTAGTAGAATTCCAAAAGACAAATATTTATTCCCAGAAAAATACATAACACGTTGCTTAATAATTAACAGTCATTTTTCTTTAGTTGTCACTTTTATAACAAATACAAGAGACACGGCAAACTAAATATGAAGTGTTATAATGAGAACGCTGTCACTTCTAGATTCGCACATCGCTTGAAAATCCTAAAGATAATAAATAAGAAATGATTTATTTAATGGCATTTATAATTTTTACTAGGTGGTAGACTAGGCACCGAGTTATCTAGGAAGGGACTACTGCAGTACCAGATATCGCCCTTGAAATAGGAGTGTTTTGCATGTGTTACAGAACCTAGAACCATTTATCGTCTGGGTGACGTTCGTATGATGACGTTCTAACTATATAAGTTTTCTTCAACACTGAATCTGTCAATCACTTGACCACCAGCACCAGGTGACCGCTCTGACTGTTCACATATCACGATGGCGTAGCGGCTAGTCCGATTGTCGATAACGCCAGTTAAGTAACTTTCATTATAGTCAATCTAGATATCAATAATTGAAGAATCTCTAGTCCCACTGAGTTCTGAAAGGGACGCTAAACACTCAGTCGTTGCAATCGTTCAAAGTTAGCTTGATATTATAAAGTTCATACTCAACAGAACTTTAATAAACCAGTTCCAAGTAACTGATCTAACACTACCAATACAAAAGTGAGTATTCCTTCAAGAATGTAAAGTAGTCCTCGGAAACTTCGACAACAGCGGAGCTTACTCGAATGAAATAAACAAGATGCACTCCACCAACGAGGTTTAATACAGAACGGTTTGCGGTTGTTCGTGACCAGAGTAGCTGAATGCATTCTTTGTTCCCCAGGGGCATCTAAACACAACACTAGCTAAGACACCCTGAAACCGATTTTAAACTGAAGACTCGTTATTGTAACATCTTTACATAATGATTCGTTCGAAAACTCAAAGTGCTGGGGCGATGAGCATTCTAATAGTTCCACTTGATCACATTATCTCAGTTTGGATGAAATTTGGTAAAAAAAAGTTTATCTAGTAAAACTATGCGATCCTTGATGTGATTGAATTATCACGGAAACTTTAAAGATTTTTATTTCTACTCTCTTTCTGTTATTTATTTTTTGTATCGAATAACTACTTCCATCTTTTTTCTTTTAAAACGTTTCAAATTTTGAATTACAATTACGTATAACGTGTTTATTGTAATTTAGTACAATATGAATGCTTCTTAATCCGAACAAAAAAGGCAAATGTTTATATTCGTTTAATAATTTATACTGTTGGGCTGATTTAGTTTCTATAGGTTTTTTTATATTTCTCCCAAATCATTCAAGCTTTTAACATTTATTTAGGCAACATTTACAAGAGTCAAATCTGTGTCAGCCAATATATAAATGATTACATCATTATTTCATATCATATTATCAGCAGCTCATTAACGTCCCCACCAATGGCACGAGCCTACCCGTATATGGTGTATAGGCCTTAGTCGCCCACGCGGGTCCAGTGCGGATTGGCGACTTCATGCACAAACTTTGAATCACTCACGATGATTTCTTTCACCGTGAGTTTCATATCATATTGATTCTTTGAAAATAACTACTATTTATCGATTATTTGAGCTTTGAACGCAGGTTTGCAAAATGAAAGTAATTCACGGATTTAAGGTAGAAGGACATTTCAAGCACACATAGGTTCAGTAGCCTGAGACATCGAAAGGGCGGTGGTCAAACGGCTTAATTTAAGCTTCGGGTTAACCTACTTTGAATTCGTTATGAAAGTTCTAGAGCGTTAAATATTAATTACCTTAAACAATTCAAACGTAGCTTGGAAATTTGTGAACATATACAGTGCCAAGCATTATACTCAAAATAATTATTACAATTACAGAAAACAATAAACTTTATTGTTTTCTAAGTTATAACGACAAAACATGTCTGATTCATTTTGGAAATTGAAGTGAATGTATAACCATGGCAAAAGTGCTATCCCACAAAACATTCTTGTAAAGACTAGCCAAGCCTCAATGGAGCTGCTTGTTAATCTTTAAAATGACTATATCTCTGCTCTATCGATTTTATTAGAGGAGATTGTTATCATCACTACAGCCTAATATGTCTCTTGCTAAACAAATTTCTCCATTAATTACTATCATGTCGTCCGATTATAAGCTTTTGGGACAAATAGGTGAGCTAGAGCTCTACAGACGATTTCTAATACGGTTCCTCTTCACAATCATTAGCGCCTACGTCAGGCAGTGGGGCATACCACTGCAGAGCATAGGGTTTGCCTTACAACTCAGCAAGGGGCGATTAGGCGTAATTTACCACAGGAGCCCAATGTTGATTCATCATCAGCTCATATACGTCGAATCCATCTGCCAGCCGAACTTTCGTTAGGTCATCTGTCCATCTTGTGGGCGGCCGTCTTAAAATATCTTTCAATTCGATTCTTTAATGATTTTTTCGTCAATCAGGTGATTCAGCGATGTGCTTCTGGTACTGTCTTCCAGAATATTTTAATTAATTTGGCATTCGATGTCATTCATACTATTTCTAGGTATTGTGAAGTGTTCCCAGATCATGCTGTTACAGATATATGCATTTTATGTTTTCACGCCGTGTATTCGGAGAACAGAAATAGGTTGGCAACTATAAATAGTCATGATATATACGCAATGTTATTGAATACAAAGATTGACAATAGTTGCAGTTTTATGAATGCATCAGTCATAACATATTTATATATATAACTTACTTAAAAGTTACTGACATAATGATCTATAACGCACAGCCCAAATCACTGAAAGGATCGGCTGAAATTTGGTATGCATAAAGCTGTGACGAAGGTATGCCCTAAAAAGGATTTTGGTCAATTCTTAGGGGTCTCTAAGGCGATGAAATTTAATACAAGAGAAGACGTGAGCAAAAGCTAGTATAGCTATAAAATATATTAACATTATAAGTATAAGTAATTATATGTATGGTCTGTAACTGTGGCCACCGTTTATATCTTAGAAAAAGAAAAAACTTTCCTAAAAAGGGTACCACACTCTCTTCAACCTATTGCAGTCACTGCTGGACATAGGTCTCCCCCATTTTGCGCCAGACATCCCGGTTCTCCGCTTTTCTTATCCAGCGACCATTCGCAAGTCGTCGGTCCATCGGGCCGGAGGGCGTCCTACGCTACGCTTGCCAAGACGCGGAAGAAGGGTACCACACAAATGTGAATATTTTTGTAATACAAATCCCATGGTCTTAAAATGCTCAGGCAATCAGTGTTCATAAAAATGCTGTACTGTTGAGTTTTCTTGGGTGCTTCTTTCTCAACAGGCCAAATATAAGTAAAGCATAAAAATTTCAAAAATGTTTATGCTTTACTTTGGTATTTTAAATGTTTTTCGACGTTTACTAGTTTTTTTGACGTTCATAAATGTTTTTGTAAGTCTTATTGAAATAAATGGTCTTTGACTTTTGAAGACTGTAAGTGAAAACTTTGTCCGATTGGTTCCAGTTTGGTAAGGATAGTGTAGGCTGTGTCTAGGGTTGCCAACTTTTTTTAGCAGAAATAAAGTATATCTGATTTTAATGGAGGTAAAAAAAGAGTATGCACTTATAAAAAAGAGTATCATTTATTTTTATCTTTTAAAAAGGTATTTTTTAGTACTTCTTGCGGCACATAACAAATTTTCATTATTTTTAAAGGTATTGAATGAGTCTAAACATTCTAACTCTAAATTTATATATATCAAGAGCTCATTTTTGATTAAATTCAATGAAGCTCTGTTTCTCTCTTCTCGCCACTTTACATTCATGACCGAAAAGACTCTTTCTGTAAATGCTGAAGTGGCGGAACAGAGAGTATATAGCTAATTATTTTTTTAAACAATCAAATTCTTGAGGACATTTTTTAAAAATATATTGCCATTTTTCAGCGGTGCATTTTTGTATAAAGTCTGCGTTATTAAACAATTCGGCTTCGAGCAATTTTAAAATTCATACTTCTGAATATAAAGTATCCATGTCTATGTTTAGTCTTTTTAAATTAAGTTTTCCTTCTATAATTTGTTCTAAATGATTAAATTCAACAGTAGTCTTTAAAGATATTGTATTTAGTGAATACAGCCAGTTATCATTACTAAAATCAAACCATTTTTGTAAATAGTGGACTTTTTAATTCTGATTAAGGTTTTTGCGTATTATTACGGACGTGCACTAAACATTTTGTAAAAAAGAGTATTTTAGCGTACTTTATTAGTGTTATAGATTATAGAGTACGACCACATGATATAGAGGACAATACTCTATTTTAGAGTACGGTTGGCAACCCTAGCTGTGTCACCTTATTGTCCTGCTTGAAGTTTGTCTATATACCATTTTTTACATGAAATACTCGTCATAAGACTGTTCAGAAACTCGAAAACAAAGGTTGATTTAGTGGTTCATCAATCTAACGAACTATTTAATATAAAATATTAACCTTACCCAGCTTATATATTCTAGAGATATGTAAATTCGTTCGTAAAAACAATCATTTTTTTACAAAACGTGAAGATATTCCATGTAAGTATTCATTACGACACAAAAATAAATTAATATTTGGAAATAAAGTCTTCTAATACACTAACATCTTCTGTAAAAATATATAATAAATTACCCGATATATTAAAAAATGAAAGTAACGATATAATATTTATCCGAAAACTAAAACAGTACCTTATTAATAAATCGTACTATGATATTAATGAATATTTTACTGATAATCATAAAATAAATGTATTGGCTATTTAGAATAAAAGCAACTATATAAAATTTAATAAAATTACTAATTTAAAATGTTATGTTTCCTCTCTCCTAGTCCTCATATTGCGTGCCCAACAGGGTCCATAACACTGGTTTCACTTTTATGTAACATCTTATGTACATTATGGTTTGGCAATAAATGATTGAGTATTGAGTAATAAAATAAAGTTAAAGTAACGAACGTTTAATAGGCTGTTCAATTAATGAATGAGAAATTAACATCAACTTTAGTCATCGGTTCATTCTGTATTTAGACTCTCTCTTCAACCTATCGCAGTCCACTGCTGGATATAGGTCTCCCCCATTTTGCGCCAGATATCCCGGTCCTCCGCTTTTCTCATCCAGCTCCCACCAGCGACCTTCCGCAAGTCGTCGGTCCATCGGGCCGGAGGGCGTCCTACGCTACGCTTGCCAAGACGCGGTCTCCACTCCAGAACTCGTCTGCTCCAACGGCCAGACGAGTTCTGGAGTGAACAGACTCAGTGTTGGTATTTAGACTGTTGAATATAATCTTTTTGATACTAGCTCTTATTGAAATGTGTATCTAACTTAATAAGGTTTTGTAGGTGAATTTGTTAAAGTTGCGATTCCAAAAATATGTGCGGTTTTAGGGTCAGTATTTCGGATCGTCGATCTAATAATCGTGCTACTTGCAAGGGGTAACAGTATTACGAAGACGTGCTATCCATAACTCTTTAGCCTACTGTACTTAAGTTTATGACGTATATAACCAACCCGTTTGACGTCAGTCGCTAATGAATGGCCAATATGTACCAATCCACAAAAAGTCAATTGATTGGTGTTCGAAATAATAACGGTTGTGTGGAGATGAAAACAAATACAGCTATGCAAATATTTCTGTACTACATGCTGTAGTTACAGTACAGTTTTGATGAAAAATTGATTCCTCACCCAATATCAATCAATAGCCGCAGGACGGCCTGGATTGATGCGTTAGCAAACAATTAAGTTTTTTTTTGTTGAAAGGTTGCCAGTATTGGATTGCAGGGGCGTAACCGCAATCTCTTAAAACAGTATTGTTATAATGATACGTCAGAATTTTTGTACCAGGGGGGTTACCGCCATCTCTTAAAACAGTGTTACAATAATATTACTTCGTCTTTTCTGGTACAAAAATGCTGACATATCATTATAACAATACTGTTTTAAGAGATTGTGGGGAGTTAAAAAAGAATTTCCGTTGTGATCAATACAAGTATAAGATAGATCCATAAATTGGACCATACTGACTTAGAAAGCTAGGAAGAAACTTTACAAACCGATCTTATTAGGTGCAGTGCAACGTTGTACGATGAGCTATGGAGCAACCATTACAGAGTGTTTCAGTAAAATATACAATTTGGAAATTTGTTAGTTAACTAACGTCAGCGAGGTAGGCCATAAAAACTGTGAGCAAAACTCCCACGGAAGAACCCATGGCCAAAAAAGTTTTGGAGGGGCGAACGCCATACGAAAAGAAAACTTAAAGACAACCCTTAACTCCGATAGGCTAGGTTGCTTGAAGCAGTGGCGTGCACAGAGATAATGAGAAGGGTATGCAAAGTGAGTGACACTAATCACAAAAACAATAAATAATTTACGTTTTTCTCAAATTGAGTGGCAGCAGATCACCTATGTTTCCAAGATGTAGAGGAAAATAGCCAACAACATATTAAATGGGTCCCACTTATTGGTAACTATTTAATAGGTTGGTGATTTTCCGGGTTGTATATACGCACAGGGTATGCACCGCTTATTTGCATATATGGAGTGCACACAACTGCTTTTAAGGCCATTATATGAATTATATAAATAATAAATATCTACTGACATTCACACAGCGCCATCTAGCCCCAAGTTAAGCGTTAAGCCTGTATTATGGGTACTAAATAACGGATAAACATACATATATACATTTTTTTTGTAAATACATACATATTATACATAGAAAACACCCAGAACATTACAAACAGACATGTTCATGCACACAAATGTTTCTACTGCCCGGGGATCGAACCCGGAACCCTTGGTGTTGCGGCCGACCTCTCAACCGCAACACCAAATAGGTCGTCGTATAAATACTTGTGAATAGTTTTCAATATAGATCTTGCCAATTTGCGTTAGATACGAATATCGATTGTAGTGTTCATTGATGCAAATAAACATGTTATCAGCAAGTATCTATCAAATCGAAGTCGGCTTCAAGTATTATTTCGGATGGTGCTACCGATATTGTTAGAGATATGATTTATTGCAATTATATCTCGTTGCAACGTGGGTGAGCCATTATTGTAAGTGCCGATGCTATTTCTGGTGAACAGTCTACCGTAGATGATGACTGTCCAATATAAGGTGATCTGTAATTCAGTGAATCAGTTTAAGATACCAGACCAGACAAAGCTGGTCTATGACATGTGCTGTCGACTGTACATATCGTTACTATTTTGAACACTCGTGAGAATGATATAAGATATATTTTTAGATGATATTAACTGAACATAGTGTTCATATTTTTTACAATTGCCAATCAATGCCGTAAAAGATTTTTCTTATACAAATATTTTTTTCCTAATAGCTATATTTCTATAAACCAGTCTACACGTTGTTTTCATCATCAGTTCATTGAACGTCCCCACCGAAGGGCACGAGCCTACCTGTAAGGGTGTTTAGGCCTTAGTCGTCCATGCGGGCCTAGTGCCAGTTGGACGACTTCACAACCTTTGAATCTCTTCGCAGGCGTGCGCAGGTTTTCTTGCGATGTTTTCCTTTACCGTGAGAGCGTCAGATAACGTATATATAATTTGGAAAATTCGAAAACACATTGGTACGTAGCGGGATTTGAACCTCAGCCCTCCCGTAGGAGAGCAACAGTTCACAGTTCAGTTGTTTTATTAAATGAAAATTTCAAGCATTTTCTTCTTATGATTCGGTATTATCCTGGCAAACGTCAGCCTATAACGTCACTCTACAGGAAACACCTAGATTACCTACTTATTATGAAAATATTGATTCTACAATTATTTATCAAAGTGAAACAGATATTTATGACGATACTTAAAGAGAATAGATAATATCCGGATGTCACGCGCAAAATGGCTAAGGTTTATGTTCAAAAGGTAAATGGAATAGGTTGAAGCAGAACCACTGTTTTGTCACTACGGTTCGTAACAAATATAACCTAAAATACGTACTAGAAACTGTATGAGCTGATAAAAGTTTGGATATTATACACTTAACTAAGAACATATTTTTCAAACCAATCTAAAAATTCAGATTTTTGTAAATGCTCGAGATAAAAAAATATTAAAGTTTTTGTTAAATCAAAATAGCATGATTATATAACTGGACCAATATCAGACACTACACGTAATTTATTAACTCGTTGATACATTAATTAGCCATTTACATTTATCAAAAAATATTCAGCGAAAAAAGCAATTAATGAACATAAGATACATATTAAAACATTATATAATAGTATTTCCTACTGATAGAAATAAAAATCTTTTAAACAGTGAATTTTTCTGTCGAGGTTTTCCGTGATTGCGTCTTATAAATGCTAAAAGCATTAAGTGTCTAAATATTTGTGTTTCGGTGAATTGTTTAGACATGTTTTGTACGCTATAATATCAGATAGGTCAGCGTTAAAAATTGTGCTTTATCCGAAACCAACGCGCACAAATTTTACTTATTACTTGGCATTACGTTACTTTACAATACAATTGTAAATTTGGGATTCCGGTAAAACTTGTATTGTTAATGGTTTAAAATGGTAATTGCATAGTAGAATTGTCTTATAATGTTAACAATGAAATCTATAAATCTATTGCAAATACATAAAATTGGAGTGACTGTTTGTACATACATATCGGATAACCGTTTTTTATTACATGCATGAAAACGGGGTATACACCAAAAAACCTTTTCTAAATTTTTGCCTGTCTGTCTGTTTGTTCCGGGTAATCTCTGAAACAGCTGGATTGATTTGGACGGGACTTTTTTTGACAGGTAGCTGATGTAATAAGGAGAAACTAGGGCTACTTTTATTGTCGAAATAACCTTTTTTTAGGAACTTAACAGAGCGATTATCTTTTACTGCGGGAGAATATCTCTAGCGGGGTACTACCCCGCTAGAGATATTCTTCGCGGGTAAAACAAGCACAGCTATAGACTAGCTGGTAGAACCACCATACCATAAATCAGAAAGAATGAGTTCAACATTTTTCTATTGTGACACAATAACGACTCAATCAGCAATTTAAAATCATCGGAATGGGGATTCTGGCTTGGCGCCTGATTGGACCAACGTGGCTTGCATCCGAATCCCCTATCTCAAGCAGCCTCGTGCAATATTAAGCTACCATATTCGAAGTTTGAGCACATACTAACATATTACCAGTTTTCAGGCAACAGTTTTCAGAGAGATTGTTAAGCCGAAAAGCCTTTATAGTGGAGTCTAGCTTATATTTTCGATGTTATGTTGAAATGGCGCGCTGCGCTCTTAACTAGAATATTTTGAATTTGGTAAACATCATAATTTATTTCCTATATTCACCGCAAGATAAATAAATGCATTGAAAAAGCCGCAGGTGCAACACCCTCTTGATAAGGTTTTGTGGTGTTATATAAAATATTACTTACAGATTATAAAAATCATCATTTTTTATTAATGCGCAGCAAACGGATATATCAAATAGTCTCCAGCAGACACCAATGATCATGTATTGTTAAAGAAAAACTTTGCGGTAAAAAGTTTCTAACATAAAATATTTACTTTATAAAAATATAACTATTATTGATGCAGTTAGTCATCATGACGGATCACTTTCATCATATCGAGTCTCTTTAGTGTATCCACACCACCACACCACCACCGTAGTCCTCTTGACAATTCTGCCCATGAAAGCAATAGAAAATATTATCCAGTCATCTAAGCCTAATACATTCTACTACAAGGCAGAGCCCTTTAAAATAATCCGTTTAAAATTTTATTTGTAAGTCACGTTATAGCGCATAGCTTACGCAACGCGCGGCCGCTGCGCAAAACAACATCATTTTATTTTTCCAATTTTTGTTTATCGGAAATAAAAGTAGCCTAAGTTTTCCTTATCACATCAGCTACCTGCAAAAAAGTCCCATCCAAATCTGTACAGTCATTTCAGTGATTATCCGGAACAAATAGACATACAGATAAAAATTTAAAAAGTATATATTTTGGCGTATAATATTAATATGCATAAAGCAAAAAGTGTTTTTTTATATTACAAGCACACACTCCAAATTTATTATATGTCTAGATGTATAGATTTCTAGTTATACCTAGGTACGTCAAGCGTACATTGGAAACAATCAAAATGCCAATTCACAAACTGCTCCTATAAACGAATTAATAGCGAGGCTATCACGCCCAGCTGTCATGGAGTAAGCAATTAAATAAAACTGCGGATTCCGAAGCGTCACGAAACAATTGGAGGACATTCCGAATTTTATGTTAACAACTCCTTTTGTTACGAGTCCCTTTAATTACAGACAATCAATTAGTCAAAGATCTCACCTATTTCTCTTATTGGAGCATAGCAGTTACTTTCAGTATATCTGAAGAGAGAAAGGCTTGTTACTGATTAATTGACATAAAATATATACGCACATAACGTCAGCAATAACTTTCCGATTAGTGGCTTCTATGTAAGTAACTTATCATCGCATAAATCATATTTATTTATCTCTATTAGTTTGTTTATACATATGTGTTTAGAATAAATAACATACTATACAGGGTACGTTTTGAATCATTGGTGTCCATTAGAACTATTTTCATACTCATATTATAAAATGTTTTTATGGGAACCTAATACCATATACAATTATCATAAAACTTTAACAATAATAAATTATAAATAAATGTCAAAGTGCAATAAAATTAATAATAAAATTCCTTTGCAAAGCACTAAAATTCAACACCGAGTACTACGGCTACTATATAAAAATGCAATATCATACTTCCACCTAGCGAGACAATTCATAAAGATCGCGGAAAATTTAACTTCATTCCTTCACAAAGCAAACAAATAGATACAAAGGCGATTTGACATCGGAACAAGAAATCCACCGTAGCAAGGGCCTGAAGACATTCTTCTACTGCGAATTTAATAAAGGGATCTTATGAATTCTGCGATCTTAAGAGGACTTTGGAGTATAAATAATATATATGAAAAATATCTGTACAATATCAATAAAATATGAATATGTAAGTACACTAATAGGATACGCGTGTGTACGTGTGTGTGTGGCGTGCATGCGTGAATCGTGCGTGCGTGCGTGTGTGTGTGTGTGTGTGTGCGCGCGCGTGTGTGTGTGTGTGTGCGCGTGCGTGCGTGCGTGTGTGCGTGCGAGCGTGAGTGTGTGTGTGTGTATTTTATTTTTTTACATTGTACAGTATTTTGTCATATAGGGGAGAGTGGGGTAATTGCGAACACTTAAGGGAGAATTGAAATAACACAAAATCATGTTAAACTACGAATACCATTTATTGCCAAAAGTTTACTTCAGCTAATCAACTTTCTTTTCTCATAATCAAATTAGATGTATTTTCAAAATAAAATCTGCTAATAACAAGAAAACAAAACCCTTGTATCCGGAATTACCCCACAACACGTGGGGTAATGACGAACACGGTGTGGGGTAATCTCGGATGCTTTAGTGTAATAACGGACATAGTCTAATTCCTTCTGAAATCACAGTGAAAACCCTTTGATGTGCTTTCACCACTTGTGCAAGTTTTGTGATCCCATTAATTACATTTACAGCATGTAGGTAATCCAGTTTTCATCTGAAGGATCTTCATACTTCTCATCACAAATAAGGCATTGATACTCTTGTCTGTCGAAGCTCTTTTAATGACTTCTTCTTGAGCTCCGCTTTTTCAAAATTGTCTTCTGCAAAATTAAATGCTTTATGAAGATTTTTCAATACTGTTTTTTCTATTTGTATGTAGGTACTTGCAGACTTTTCTTTTATCTTTTGTTCCTTATATTTCAGTTTTGATCTTCTTTCACAAGAGTATCTTTCATTGGAGTGCAGGTTATAACAATTGAAGGTTTTTTGCTGAAAGTTCGTTTACTCTTCTGTTGAACATTAAAAATATTTTCAAGTAAAATTGATTTACTTAAGATATATTGTTAATTATTTATATTAAAGTAACCCCTCACGTTAATTAAAATAATTGAAAATATTTAGCCTTATTTTAACCTTAGCTGGTCTTTGCTGCACGTCTTATGTTAATAATATTTGCAAATCAGTGCTCACTGCTCTTTGCATAGTACTGGGATTTTAAAGTGATGATGTTGCTGTATCTTCAAACTGTTCACCAAATTTATTTGAATCCATTGGCCAAATCTCAATCGTTAGCTGCTATCTCTATATTTCTGTTACGATCAAAAGCCTTCGTAAAGAGTTCTACATCTGCATACTGTGTAATTTTTTGGCCAATAACTGAAGTATTATACTGTCTTAATGGGTCCAAAATATGTTAGGTATTGTGATTGTATACAATGTGATGTTATGTAGTCATTTTCTCATAACGTCAGGGCATCTGAAAGAGATATATTAAGAAAGTAAACATATTTATAACACGGTTTAGGAGTCTGTTAAAACAATATTTTAGATAGGTACAAAGGAAACAAAATTCACCGCAGTTAACTGTTAGAAACAAATATTTTAAGTAAGAGTTAAAACTATGTAGGGTAATTGCGGACGATCGAGATTACCCCATATAAGTCATCCGCCATTGGCCGACACAAAGAAATACGCAAAACTAAATTTTTATTTGAGGTTAGAATGGAGTGATGCAAGCGCCGAGTACTTTAAAACCTTGTCTAATTACACGTTAAAATACCTAAAAGATACCAGATTACTGAGTCATAAATGGCATAATATACAACAACTTTTCTACTGCACTCAAATTAAATGAAATTGTTGAAAAAAACTCAACCTTACATACCTTACAAAGTGTGCGCAGCCTCACTGCGCCACTCACAGTCTTGCACTATGTTCGAACTCGACTCTCGATTGAGATATTGATTATAACTGTTATTCTTTTCTAACACACCTAAACTGACGTGTCCGGCATTACCCGCCGTCCGTGATTACCCCACTCTCCCCTATATTATTTTGTGTCTTGCTTTACTTGCCCTCTGCCCGTCTTCTTCTTCACCCAAAGCTTGTCTGGAAGGGATATCGATAAGGCCACCTTTGCCCACTATATGTCTGACTTTTCTGTGTTTGTGAACCCTTCATAAACTGTGAGCTGTGTGTGTAGTGTTTATCTATTATTACAAAAAAGAAGAATGTACTTGTGATGGAAGTTTAAATTGTCAAGTGCATATAAATCATGTATTTCGTGGCTCTATTTAAAAATCATCAGTTTTATTACAAGGCGGCTTATGCAAATATAAGTGTATATAATGTGTTTCTCAAATTTATTATATTATATGATAACAATAAGGTTTCGGTTGTAACCGACCAATCTTAAAGTCAACCGGATGGGCTAGACACTACGCTTTTGAACTTTCAACTTACACACTTGAAACAAACTAATTTACCCACATTCAAAAACATCACGTGAGCTGAGCATATGCTCTAAGCATATAATCATAAGCATATGAGCATATAATCTAATATATAAGTGATATCACTTCAATCTATTTATTCGAAATACAGATACAAAATGAGCAACAACAAAAGTAAATCTTGTAAGTAAATGCTATTTTCACAAGAGATGTAAGATATGTTTTTACAGCGGAGAAAGGTTTACCTCGGGGGCTCGTCTTGTGTTTTACGTATAAAATAATAGAGCGAAATGCGAAGGTTAAAGGGCAGTGTCTATTGAGACCCAGGACAAAGGGAAAAGTCGGCCATTTTGTTAATTGGAATTTACTGTTTTACAATCTACTTTGAACACTTAAGTCAACAACAGATTATTTAAATAATACAGGGAAGTTAGACATATTGTCCTTGAACTTCATCGAACTTAATTAAGTCCAAATTTTATATTCAATTTTTTGCCTCTTCAATCTAAGGAGTCTAGACATAACCCTGAAATAATTCACCCTCAAAAGACACTTTTCCTAACTGCAAAAAGGCAGGTTTGTAGGTTTTGTATGTGCAAATATTCCACGGTCAGTCTTTGTTAAGCTTTATTAAAATGATTATGAAAGCGACTATATAAACCCAATAAAAATATGCTATAAAGATAATTGGAGGATACTAACAAAATCCATAGTTATTTCAACCGTTACCACTAAGCCGCCACTTGTAGCATCCGTATGAAGAATAAGGTTTCTGACTATTGTCTTTATCTTCACTTATTTAAGTAAAACTCAAAGTCAAAAATACTTAGAAAAGCTTCTTCAAAGTTAAATACTACAATAAATAAAACATCTACCAATATGAGAAAACTAAATGAATGATTTATAATTTTATAATCTATTCGTTATTCGACCCACCAAGGGTAACGGGTTCGATCCCCAGGCATTATAAACATTTGTGTACATGAACATGTCTGTTTGTGGTGGTCTGGGTGTTTTCTATGTATGTATTTACAAAAAAAATATATGCATGTTTCTCCGTCTAATGCTTTATTTGGGACTAGATGGCGCTGTGTAAATGTTAGTGGATATTTATGTTAACCAATTCGTTATTTCTAATACCGATGATCATCTGCACATTTCGTTTGACGTAAAAAACGTTAAGCAAAACTTGTGAGCTAACTATTATTAAAGTGAAATAACTTATGTTTGTTAGTACTCGTCACCTGTACTAACAACTTGCTAAGTTGTTAGTACAGGTGACGAGTTTGTTTAAAAGGTAAAATCAGAAATTGTGGCATTGGAGAATCTAGTAGGTACTGATTTCAGTACCTACGTGTTGGTTTTTTCATCATGAGCCTATAACGGTCCACTGTAGGACACAGGCTTTCCCGTACACCGTACTATGGAGAGATTAGGCTGTAACACACCACACAGGCTTATCAAACTAAGAAAATAAGCAATTTAATATTAAGATTAAATAAAAGAGTACCTTGCTGGATTCTTCTCAGTACAAAACAACAGCCCGAACCAGTGGTAAAATCAAATTTGACATTCATAAGTATTATTTAAGGACCTTAATTGAATACATATATTTTAACTAGCTTTTGCGTGCGACTTCGTCCGCGTGGAATAGTTTCTTTGGCCTAACGCTCTCTTTCACCCGCTACTTCGTTTATATAGGTGAGTTAAAACTGCGATATCTCATAAGATATTCATTTTAATTGAATGATGTAAAGGGCAATTTTGTTTAAAATGAAATACTTGTGATAAATAAAGTATTTATTTGGATAAGGATTGATATCATATTTATGAAAATAGCTTCGCAAAATGATGCATTATTTTAGAAAAATTTTTTAGCAAAAATTGTTATAGGGAGCTAACCTTAAAAGATAGATATATCGCGGACTTTTTTGTAGACCTTTAAAAGGGTAACAATACTCTAATACATGACTTTTGCGAAACTTTAACCGTTTACGCAGCGTACGCAGCGGAATCTCCAAGTAAGTAAATTTCCCCCCGGATTTTGAAACATTATTCATTGCTGCTCCGCTTCTATTGCTTGTAGCGTGATGATATATAGCCTATAGCCTTCCTCGATAAATGAGCTATCTAACACTGAAAGAATTTTTCAAATCGGACCAGTAGGGTCCTGAGATTAGCGCGTTCAAACAAACAAGCAAACAAACAAACTCTTCAGCTTTATAATATTAGTATAGATTTTGAACTAACAGAAAATCTGAAATAAATATGTTTTTTTATAAAACCACGAAAATAGTTCTTTGGTGAATATATCGAAAAAATTTGCTCCCCAAGTCGAGCCCATTTACCAAGGCCTTACTGAATTCATATTAAAAGGTTATTATCGTGCAATTATAGAAAACCTGCGCTCAAAGGGAACCGTATAAACATTCGCATTGAAATGATATCTCACTTACAGATACTGGGCAGCTAATTACGTTTAAATTAGTAACAAATGTTTCTAACAGCCCAAATGCTTTTACATTAGAAACAGTGTTTAAGAATTCTTAATAAAGACAATGGCGTGGAAATTTATCAAAATAAGATTAACACCAAAACAATCATTTCAATACGTTTATTTTATTTTAATAATCCACTGCTGGACTTATATCTTACTTTACCAAAGTAAGATATGTTTAACCATTATCAACATTATTATACCTCGACTGGACTTGATCAAGCTTCAATAACCAAGAAAACGCTTTCTGTACAAAAATAGCTGAAATTAATATAGAGCGACGAAAAAACTGGTCAGCATAGCAATATTTTGTCATATTTTCAAGACAATGATAAAGGCTAGATAGCACTTTTCAGGATAAATAGAAAAAAAGGAGTTCACCTGTAGTAAAAAGTGATAGGTTTAGCTCGAAAACAGCTAAGGTGGCTGGTTTCTCCGGTGTTACAAGGGGTGGAAGACTGATACGTAGTCGTCTTGGTTAATAATGTCCCGAGAAATAGGAGTGTTATGCACTGTTCTGTACCAGAAGGGAAGTGCTAGGGCTAGTGAAATTACTGGGTTTAAGAGGCTGATGTTTGTGTCTGGTGTGACGGGCAGCGTTGACGGAAAATAATTACTCCCTACAATTATTAGTTTCCGTCAACACTGCATTTGTCATAGAAAGGCGTTCAAGTTCATTTCATAACATATATCATCACCTGGCTTGAAATGGCAAAACTTAAGTCTAGCAGTGAACTCAAAAGGCTACAGGAAAAAGTGCAGTGCTATATTCAATGATTCCATTCTTTTTTGCAACGGAGAAAACATTGTTTTTATTCTAACAGCACTTTAAGATGAACAGGGCCTGAGCGTGAAAATTGAAAATAGTTGATGCGATCTTTTCTTCAGAATAATAATCATCATACTTCTTTTATTATTCATGACCTTCATCGTCACTTTAGTAGCACTCTAGTCGAGTGTTTCTTACACTAAGCTTTTAACCGCCATCTTTCTAAAGTGTTCTGTCTATTTGCCGTACCTTTTGCTACTCAAGCTTTGAATTTTGATTCGATTTCGTTATAAATCTCTGTATAATCTTTCACTAATATTATTGTTCAAAAAATTACAATATCATCATTTCATGTCCACTGTTGATCAATGGTCTCCCGATCTGACCGATCGTTAACATCATCTGCTACCTTCCACCTTAACCCTTTGAACGCCAATGATACCTAGAGGTGTCAAAAACAATAGTTTTTCAATTGTGTCTGGATTCCTGGCGTTCAAAGGGTTAACCAGGTAAACCTAATCAGCGCTCTAGTTAAATAGTTGAACCCAGAATGGCAGGTATCATTTTTTGCTTTTTTATTTTAACGTCGGTATTTTTGTTATTTTTTTATGATAGATTTTCATTGGTTACAAATTAGACAATTAATTGTAGACATATAAACCATTTTAAACTATTAACATAAAAGTAGTATTAGAATACTCAATTTACAGTTGAATTGTAAAGAGTCGTAATGGTGTCGTATTGCCAAGTAAATAAATGGGATCGAATCCTTGTTTTGTTACCAATACGATGACGATAATAATCTAACTGCTTAGACAAGATAAATTCAAGTATCTTGATACCAATTTTCCCGGTAATTAACATCAGCCTTGGACCTTTATCCAAACTAATAAATAACTATCAATCTCGAATGCGTTTTATCTCAATCTTCAAAATGCAATCCAATTTTGCGCAAATACATTACTGCCAATATGTCAAGACGCTTTGAACAAGATAAAGTATGGCGGTATCGCTGCGAGTGGATTTTGGCAAAATGTTATTCTGAGCGCGGAAACAAATTAAAGGCATTATTGATTCATTAAATTTGATTGAATGCATGATGTCATTGATTGATGGAATTCGGTACAAGTAATTTATTTTCAGCTTGTGGCCTTGTTAGTTCAATTTGGGTGAATATAGGTAACAATATTAAATTTTATATTTGCTTCCTGTACAGCAAGTACTATTTATTAGACGACCTATTTGATGAAATGATTGAAATGTCAGTTTGTCCTACACCTTCAGTTCAGGGTTCTATCCATGTGCATAGCCGACATTAATGTGTGTGAACATGTCTGTACGTAAATAAATAAACAAATATTTTAAATAATTAATTTACATTGCGAGTTGTTTGTTATGAAACATTTATACTTATAAAGCAAAATATTATATATTACATATTAATGAAATATAAATGTCTGTTTGTAATATTGAAATAGCCGTATAAAGTACACAGGACGGTTCGCACGACTATGTCAGAGCGCCATTGCATGAGAACAACAACTGATAGACAGTATTATTCACTGTACGATCCGAACACTGTCGCCATCGCGACAGACAAAGCGCGTATACCTCCTGAGAACATACGCAACACTTCAACACCGAGATTCCGTCGCGAGTCCCTGTAGGTTCCACCAGTCCCTAATCGCGCTACCGGCAAGTGCTCAGTCGCTATTCTCCCCAAACTTATACTACTAACTAGACTAGGTTACCTAGCCCCAAACTAAGCATTCGCCTGTAATATGGATAATCAACAACAGATAAACATACTGATATATATATATATTATTTGTAAATACATATTATACATAGAAAACACTCAGACAAACCAAACATACATATTATACATATAAAACACCCAGAAACTACGAACAGACGTGTTCATGCTGCCTGGGGATCGAACCCAGAACCCTTGGTGTAATAGCCGATGTCTAAACCATTACACCAGATGGGTGGTCAAATTTTACGAAAGTATCTGTAAAATATTTATTCGAACAAAGATATTTTAAGATTATGTTTGAATGGTTTGAATTAAGAGTAGGTATTACTTACCATCGGCGATCGCTTGCCATCCTTCCTAGGCGGCGGTGGAAGGAGTTCTAAATGAGTAGGCCTGGCCGACGTCCCACCGACTGCTCCCTCCTCCCCTCGCGATGTGGAAGCGCCCCCTGATTCCGAAACGCCACATTCTGATGCCGCTTCTGTCGGGTTAAGTCTATTAGGTTAAGCTACCAAGTTGGTGAGGTGGTTTGATAGGAACTAATAGCTAGTACGAGTACCAATGTTCATTTAAAAATATTTTTAGTAATAATAGTTCGACACAGAGATAGTCTGAAAGTATTATATTCACCGGATGTATATAAAGATTAAAGCAAATCGATTAAAAACTTGTCTAAGAAAATCTAATTGTTTTAATTTATTAATCAATTTCTACTGTTTCTTTAAAGATAATAAAAATGAGAACTTATTTTCAGCCTATTCCGTGTGTTAATGAAATACATTCCAAACAGCACGCAGACTTGAATACGGTCGTTAAATGAACCTGAGCATAAGATGGGCAATATATATGGTTATTTTGTTTTCATATCTTATTCAGAGTATATATTTATAGCAGCTGTTCCGTTTCTAACAATGCAAGTAACATGTATAGTATAAACACATTTAAAAATGCTAATTGCAAGCGTTATACCTACTTGTTTATCGAATTATTTTGATTGTTTTATAATTACCAAAAGACATACGACATATTTAATAACACTCAGCCCAATATAGACAGATATATTTATTCACGAAAACTTGCACCGAATAACTTGACAAACACTAAAAAAATTTAACGGTAACGATCACAGAACGATGAATTAACATTCTTCAGCCACATCAATTAATTTCGTTATTCATGGGAGACATAAATTAAGTAAGAATAAAAATTGTATAGAAACAATTACTTTTAATAGATTTAGCAAAAAATTCTCTCACTGTACATCTTCTTTTTTTTTGTTAAAGGAGGTTACTTAATTATGGTTATGGCTACAATTGAATAATATTGCACACACAAAATCAAGTGGATAACATTTTATATAGTATCTGCGTGTTAAGGTAAAAAACATAAGTAACATTTTAAATCATGAGTAAAGATTTCTCAAACCGAAGGGCTGGTATATCTAGTGTAGAATGAGAAAAAACTATGCCCATCAGTTGATGGTGATCGGTTGATGATACATGATAAACTTGTGCTGAAGATGAAAATATGAGAATGAAAACTACCTCGGTCAAAGAATTAATTTAGCGATTCAAAGGAGTAACGCTGCCAGTATCTTCAGAACCTTACTTAAAGGGAGTTCTTTCAATTATTTTATTTAGTTATAATATTTCATATTTTAAGGTTTTAGTGTAAGTTTGTTAAATCCCGCAGCATAGTTTCCTGCTGAACCGAACCTTGAACATTTGCAAAGTGACAATGTCAATATCTAATTATTATGGTTACAGATTAGATCCCAACTAAGTTCCGTTATCTATCACGACTGCCATATCAATCATCGAACTAAAACTGGCCTGTGGTTCTCGAAGGTGATATATCACTTATAACGTGATTAATTATACACTTGGGTTAAAGGGTTTATACTGTTTATAATTTTGATATAGGATATGTTTGTTTTAATATATTCTTGACCACAGGTATCTATGTTTTTGATTTAAAACTACTTATCCAGAGTTCCAATAAAAAAGTTAAAACTGCTTTAAATTTTAGACACGTAACCATAATTTTTATGGTGTTGAGCCTTGTACTAGCCAATGGGCTAGTACAAGGGTTCCAGGATCTCCGGGCAGTAAATCTGTAAAACATTGTGTGCATGAACATAATCTGATTAGATAGGTTGGGTGTTTCTATATATATGTATACTATACAAACTGTAATGTGCATACAATATGTACCGTACAGTATAAAAGTACCCATATTAATCCCTTGTAAACAATAAACTATAAGATGCACAATTACGAAGAAACCAAAAAATGTCCGAGCCCGCATTACACATACGGTTAGTTTTTGTTATATTTTTAGCATAAAATATTCATATAATTTAAAAAGCTCATACAAAATATCATTTAAATTTTTAACTGAACACGTCACTAAAAGGGTAAAAAATCAAAAGTACGAGCACACTATGTCATAATGACATGTAGCATGCGTCGTGATTATAAATGAAAATTCTGTCCGACGCGATGGACAGAATTTTGCCGCGCAGAATTTTGCCGCGGATTGTGCATCTTTAGTAATTTATTTATGTAGACCATAGACCAAATGTGAAAGATAAAAAAATTTTTATCAATAAATAATAAATGATAGTAAATATCCACTGACATTTACACAGCGCCATCTAGCCCCAAGTTAAGCGTGAAGCCTGTATTATGGGTACTAAACAACGGATAAATATACTTAAATACATTTTATTTTCGTAAATACATACATATTATACATAGAAAACACCCAGACCATTACAAACAGACATGTTCATGTCCACAAATGTTTGTACTGCCCGGGGATCGAACCTGGAACCCTTGGTGTTTTGCAGCCGACCACTCAACCGCATCACCAAATGGGTCGTCAAATCAATCAATCAATGCGCACGGTGTTCGCTCAGTGCGCCCGTTTTGCTCGCTCCGACCGCTCTGCTCGCTCAGCGCCCTCAAAGGGACACCGACACTGAACATTCATTACAAGATAACATGAATTTGCGTTTCGGCAACACGAACTAACTAGTTTGCATTCAAGCTTTATGCCGTTATTCCCGTGTGAGATTTTTCAATGGATTATGTTTTGCGACTGTGTTTTTCAGCAAAGCTAGGAAAACGTGAATTGCTATGTTTGGTAGAACGGTGTGATTTCGAAGCTTAAATTTGTGTAATATTTTTTTTGGAAGTCCTATCCTATGAAAATGTATTACGGTATCAAAACATATTTCCAGAATATATATGAAGAATGATGACAGATTAAACGAGCTACTTTTTTCGGTCTGTCAAAACGACACATTTTTCAGCACAAGCCATTTAATATAGCTTAACGATTTAAGGCGTGACGATTTTAGAGGTGAACAACTTATGTATTTAATAAAGAAACACAAACGGATAGTTGTCATTATACACATTTAAAGCTTTAGAGTGCAACTGACAAAAATAAAATACATTATGTAATTTTAAAAATAAATCGATATGTAGATAATCAAAATGATATTTAAGATATGGTTAGCTTAATATAATTTACGTTTCAGATTTGTTTTTCAAAACAACCAAAATTCAAGAAATTGAATTTAA
The DNA here is from genome assembly GCA_019425675.1 of Leucinodes orbonalis. Taxonomy (NCBI): domain Eukaryota; kingdom Metazoa; phylum Arthropoda; class Insecta; order Lepidoptera; family Crambidae; genus Leucinodes; species Leucinodes orbonalis. The sequence goes on along the minus strand of PQWD01009948.1, from coordinate 22,430 downwards.
AAAAAAAAATTAGTACGTCCTGGACAAATATGTAAAATACATAAGTCATTGATTGTGTGCTTTTGTGACATGGGAAATTAAATTATCGTTGAATAATAATAATCAGTTGAATACTTTTATTTTTTTTATGAAATTGTTATGTAATGCCTGTTATTTAAAATCTTATTTTTAACGTAGTCCATTCATAAAAAAGAAAATGTTTTATATTTTTAAAAGCCTAGTAACAACATTCCCGTCTGAATTTTTTAGTAATTGTTTCAGTATTCGATGGAATCCACCTTAGTTAGATTTGTGTGCGTTCACTTCTAACATTGTTAAGAAATACAATTCATTGCTTAAAATGTAATAGTATAGTATAGGCAACGTTGGAGTTTTTCATATTCGACAATACTGTTTCTTCGAAGAAAACCCTTATTATATCACATTTCAATCAGAAAGTTAACGTGCCCTAAAAAGTTTTACGACTCTCCCTTCGTACGAGCAACAATATTCATATAGTATTCGTTTGTACGTAAAAAAAGGTATAAAATTACATTATAAAAATGTCTATGAGTTCTCTATTTGTTAAGTTCGTGTACTGCGTTGAGAATTCAACAGAAATTACATTTCTAGGAACGTGGAATGCTTTTTAGTCTGGAATTTCAAAACATTTTCAGAGTCACAATCTCATAGGTTTAATATAATCACAGAGATGTAGAAATGAAGTATTATTTTTGAAACATTGTAAAATGAAGGTAAATGGATATTTATTGTGAAGCCTTATTATTGTGAAGTTGCTTTTAGTTTAAATTTTATGTTTGACTAATACTTTATCATTTATTCAAACCTCAGATGTCAGGGTAAAAAGTAAAACGGTCGAAGATATTATTTTATAATTATGGCCTTAGATTTTGAAATACCTTGAAGTGTTATTATTTTAAAATGTAATTTTCGGATACCGTAATTCAGTATTTGTTGAGAAAAATATAATTTTGATGAATAAAATATTTTATAATTATTTAGTTAATTGAACATTGAGCTGACGTAATATGAGTGGTATTCCTAAAATAAAAAAAAATGCTGATGTAGTAAATGATGTCGAGTTTTAAAGTCAAAGACTGTCAGTAATGTGTATCAAGAAAACTTAGTAAAAGTAGTTTAGTACGTTACAAAACTTTTTTATGTTATAAAGCCATGGATATTATGCAAACGAGCACACGGCTCACCTAAATAAATTATAATTTATTATCAGTTCGCGATTCGAAATATCAAAATACTCGAATAATGTTCTAATAGTTAATATTTAAATTTATTTGATCAAACAATATTTGATAAATTTCATACAAAAGAATAATCACTCGCTTAATTTATATTATGTTTATGACGCTTATTATGACATTAACATATTTTTAAATGATAAAATGGAATAGAACAAATTACTATTTTTTAAATTAAAAAAATATGTCATTAAATTTATATAATTTTCTTTTGTTATTATTTAATTTTATGAAGATGACTATTATTATTATCAAGATGTAATTTATTTTGATGACTTATTTTGTGTAACTAATTTTGTTGTCTTTATTTTGTGCAATNGATATATCACTTATAACGTGATTAATTATACACTTGGGTTAAAGGGTTAATACTGTTTATAATTTTGATATAGGATATGTTTGTTTTAATATATTATTGACCACAGGTATCTATGTTTTTGATTTAAAACTACTTATCCAGAGTTGCAATAAAAAAGTTAAAACTGCTTTAAATTTTAGACACGTAACCATAATTTTTATGGTGTTGAGCCTTGTACTAGCCAATGGGCTAGTACAAGGGTTCCAGGATCTCCGGGCAGTAAATCTGTAAAAACATTGTGTGCATGAACATAATCTGATTAGATAGGTTTGGGTGTTTCTATATATATGTATACTATACAAACTGTAATGTGCATACAATATGTACCGTACAGTATAAAGTACCATATTAATCCCTTGTAAACAATAAACTATAAGATGCACAATTACGAAGAAACCAAAAAATGTCCGAGCCCGCATTACACATACGGTTAGTTTTTGTTATATTTTTAGCATAAAATATTCATATAATTTAAAAAGCTCATACAAAATATCATTTAAATTTTTAACTGAACACGTCACTAAAAGGGTAAAAAATCAAAAGTACGAGCACACTATGTCATAATGACATGTAGCATGCGTCGTGATTATAAATGAAAATTCTGTCCGACGCGATGGACAGAATTTTGCCGCGGACAGTTTTTTCGTATGATTGTGCATCTTTAGTAATTTATTTATGTAGACCATAGACCAAATGTGAAAGATAAATTTTTTTTTATAATAATAATAATAATAATATTTATTAATTTTTCTCTCACATATTTACTATCATTTATCAATAAATAATAAATGATAGTAAATATCCACTGACATTTACACAGCGCCATCTAGCCCCAAGTTAAGCGTGAAGCCTGTATTATGGGTACTAAACAACGGATAAATATACTTAAATACATTTTATTTTCGTAAATACATACATATTATACATAGAAAACACCCAGACCATTACAAACAGACATGTTCATGTCCACAAATGTTTGTACTGCCGGGGATCGAACCTGGAACCCTTGTGTTGCAGCCGACCACTCAACCGCATCACCAAATGGGTCGTCAAATCAATCAATCAATGCGCACGGTGTCGCTCAGTGCGCCCGTTTTGCTCGCTCCGACCGCTCTGCTCGCTCAGCGCCCTCAAAGGGACCGACACTGAACATTCATTACAAGATAACATGAATTTGCGTTCGGCAACACGAACTAACTAGTTTGCATTCAAGTTTATGCCGTTATTCCCGTGTGAGATTTTTCAATGGATTATGTTTTGCGACTGTGTTTTTCAGCAAAGCTAGGAAAACGTGAATTGATATGTTTGGTAGAACGGTGTGATTTCGAAGCTTAAATTTGTGTAATATTTTTTTTGGAATTCCTATCCTATGAAAATGTATTACGGTATCAAAACATATTTCCAGAATATATATGAGGAATGATGACAGATTAAACGAGCTACTTTTTTCGGTCTGTCAAAACGACACATTTTTCAGCACAAGCCATTTAATATAGCTTAACGATTTAAGGCGTGACGATTTTAGAGGTGAACAACTTATGTATTTAATAAAGAAACACAAACGGATAGTTGTCATTATACACATTTAAAGCTTTAGAGTGCAACTGACAAAAATAAAATACATTATGTAATTTTAAAAATAAATCGATATGTAGATAATCAAAATGATATTTAAGATATGGTTAGCTTAATATAATTTACGTTTCAGATTTGTTTTTCAAAACGACCAAAATACAAGTAATTGAATTTTTTTTTAAAAATTTAGTACGTCCTGGACAAATATGTAAAATACATAAGTCATTGATTGTGTGCTTTTGTGACATGGGAAATTAAATTATCGTTGAATAATAATAATCAGTTGAATACTTTTAATTTTTTTATGAAATGTACATTGTTTATGTAATGCCTTTTATTTAAAATCTTTATTTTTAACGTAGTCCATTCATAAAAAAGAAAATGTTTTATATTTTTAAAAGCCTAGTAACAACATTCCCGTCTGAATTTTTTAGTAATTGTTTCAGTATTCGATGGAATCCACCTTAGTTAGATTTGTGTGCGTTCACTTCTAACATTGTTAAGAAATACAATTCATTGCTTAAAATGTAATAGTATAGTATAGGCAACGTTGGAGTTTTTCATATTCGACAATACTGTTTCTTCGAAGAAAACCCTTATTATATCACATTTCAATCAGAAAGTTAACGTGCCCTAAAAAGTTTTACGACTCTCCCTTCGTACGAGCAACAATATTCATATAGTATTCGTTTGTACGTAAAAAAAGGTATAAAATTACATTATAAAATGTCTATGAGTCTCTATTTGTTAAGTTCGTGTACTGCGTTGAGAATTCAACAGAAATTACATTTCTAGGAACGTGGAATGCTTTTTAGTCTGGAATTTCAAAACATTTTCAGAGTCACAATCTCATAGGTTTAATATAATCACAGAGCTGTAGAAATGAAGTATTATTTTTGAAACATTGTAAAATGAAGGTAAATGGATATTTATGTGAAGCCTTATTATTGTGAAGTTGCTTTTAGTTTAAATTTTATGTTTGACTAATACTTTATCATTTATTCAGACCTCAGATGTCAGGGTAAAAGTAAAACGGTCGAAGATATTATTTTATAATTATGGCCTTAGATTTTGAAATACCTTGAAGTGTTATTATTTTAAAATGTAATTTTCGGATACCGTAATTCAGTATTTGTTGAGAAAGTATCAGTTCGCGATTCGAAATATCAAAATACTCGAATAATGTTCTAATAGTTAATATTTAAATTTTGATCAAACAATATTTGATAAATTTCATACAAAAGAATAATCACTCGCTTAATTTATATTATGTTTATGACGCTTATTATGACATTAACATATTTTTAAATGATAAAATGGAATAGAACAAATTACTATTTTTTAAATTAAAAAAATATGTCATTAAATTTATATAATTTTTCTTTTGTTATTATTTAATTTTATGAAGATGACTATTATTATTATCAAGATGTAATTTATTTTGATGACTTATTTTGTGTAACTAATTTTGTTGTCTTTATTTTGTGCAATTGATTTGGGAATTTTATTGAGTTTTAAGTTCATATGCCTTTGGCGAATCATGGCAGTTCCGTTTATCATTTACCATAATAGTAATTTGTAATTTAAAATCGTTGTAACTTCAAACACAATATATTATTGTTTATGAATAAATGAAATGAAAACCAACCATGTATTACCCATGTTTATGAATTTCACCATCGGCTCATTAAACGTCCCCACCGAGGAACACGAGCCTATCCGTATAGGGTGATAAGGCCTTAGTCGTCCACGTGGGCCCAGTGCGGATTGGACGAATTCAGAAACAACCTTTGAATCACTTCGCAGGCGTGCATGAAGGTTTCCTCACGATGTTTCCTTCACCGCAAAAGCGTCGGATAACGTACATATGATTTCGAAAATTTTAAAACACATTGGTACGTGGCTGGATTTAAACCTCAGCCCTTCCGGTAGGAGGGCACATAATGATCAGTGCACACCATTGAGCCACCGACGCTATTATGTAATATAAATTATTAAATAAAAATAAATAAATTCAATGTCGATCTGGAATAAATCCAAAAGTCCACACTACCATAGTATAAAAACGATAAAGCCGCATACAACAAACGGACAATGCAAACAACTAAAACGAGAAATAACTCAAAAAATGACATTGGCACACGAAGATTGTAAATTGTACGGTACAAACAGTAAATTATGACGTTGCCAGCCGAAACAGCTGTTCCGTAAACGCGTCGGATGTCATAAAACGATACATAAAAGCTAATTATAAGCGGCCCACGTCAAAGAGAATAGACGGTGGTAACCCTGCGGTGATATAACGGCCCTATGCAACTGAGCTGCGATTGTTTTGTGTAGAACAACAAAACAATAAACAAAGCATTTTTTTCTTTTCAGTTTACATGCCAGTATTAGGATATGTACTTCGATATTTGAAATAAACGGGAATTTGTATTTTTTTTTATTCGTTTGGTTCTACTAATTTCAATAAATAATCTTGTTAATAATCGTCTATCATAAATAGTATAACAGACAGCTATACAAATGTTTATTAATCTATTTGATTTCATTCTACAATAATTTTACAAAATAACCAAATCAATATTCTTTTCAGGATTTTGAAGCAATGAAATTCATGAAAGTCCAGTCCATGTTGTTTACCAAGCGAAGCCTGCACTAATTGACCCACTTCACGTATGTGCAAGGAAAGAGTTTTATTTTTATTATGTTTCACTGCGGGAGAATATCCTATCCACATAGGATATTCTCCGCAGTGAAACATAATATAAAAAATATACCGCGCGTCGCGTAATCTATGCATTTTGTCATGACATATTAAAGCGATATTAGGCATTTTTTTAAATGTTTTGGTGTACGCACAGTATGTGTACTCACATGTATGTAGTATAAAACCGTTATTTCAATACAAACACACCCTCTACTTTTATTTATATGTATAAGGCGATCTGCCGTCATCAACAACACTGATTTGCCAAAATAAAATTATTTACTTTTTTATTGTTTTTACGATTTTGCATACTTTACTCATTTTAATTAAATGCAGCCGCATAAAGGTCATGAGATTGAGTATTGGCACGAATACTGTAAAATGCATTTCATTCATGTTTTGTAATCGAATACGAGATTCTGTATTCTAAGCGCGGATTTGGATTTCCCACGTTTCTAATTTTCATTATAAATTCGAATATCCCGTATTTAGGTGTCATTTTTAAATTGAGCTTAATTCATTAAAATATTCAGATTAATTGAGCTCAATTCATAAAAAGCAAGCAAGCATAAATGATAATACTTACACTATTACCATTTATATTGGTAATCGTGTTGAAGTTAAAAAATGTGTTGTTTGAACACAAAATCTTGATTATAAGCGCATGAAAAATGTGTGATTCTATATATCTTTTATAATTATATTTTTTGAATTATTAATTAACAATTAGTTTAAATTAAGAATTACCTCAAGAAATACCTCATCCAATGTTGTGAGTAATATGATCACGAATAGTATGTCTATCGTATTAGCAAATTCCGACTCATCAAGTCGACATATAGCTTATTAACAATTAGTGACGTGCGCTGATGTTGACCCAATCAAATTATGAATGGAGTAATTTTAATGCAGCGATGATTTAGGCTATAATTATTATTTCTGATGACTGCAAAGTCATCTAGTCCAATTGAGGAGTTTAATACTCAATAAAAAATAGTCAGGTCTTTGAGATACCGATATAAATTATCGACTTTAACCGTATTTTTTTATAATTGGAATATTCACAATTAAATACTTATTAGCATGATCGTATACTTGTGAATTTTGGGAACCACGACATCTTATTCCAAAATTTTTGTAGCCAACATTTTTTTGGAAATAATCTTAAATTTCTTTCGGAGTTATAACAATTGTGTCTGCGTGCTATTTAGGTATTTACCGTATGTAAGAAATAACTGATTATAAGATTCTGATTTTGCTTAAAATGTAACCATAATACACAATAGCGTTTTATAGCGTGTTATATGGCCAACTTGTTTCAAATTGCTTTTTTCTATAAAACAATCAGCCCAGGCACTCATGAGTTCAAATATTTCCATAAAACTTTACAGAAACATACAAACTTTGTTGAAATATAACAAGCTAGTATTAAAGGCATTGATTTACTCAACATGTTTAACGATTTGATTAGGTTCTGACTAATCAGATAGATTTTCAACAATTCAATTTTGTGTTTAACATCCCGCTTTATGTGTAGGCGTATAATAAGTTCCTTTAATACAACCTTGCAATATGAAAATGAGATTTACACTGACCAATTATATTGAAATATTGTTATTCTGTGGTCTCTTAAACTGTTCTTACTAAACACTAAAAGTCTTAGTAAAAACAAATTTCTCAGATAAAATTTATGCTCAACATTTCATGAACTTTGGAAAGTGTAAATTCATAAATTCGATAACATCTACAGGCTGGCTGACGCCAATACACGGTGTCCCCACTTGCATAGCGGAAATTAGCCTGTCTCGGTAACCTTAGAGACTTGTAGTAATATCGTTACAAATATTCTAGCGGAATAACGTTTGAAATTGCCAGTGTTATTCCTGCACAAATAGTGTTGAAAATTCAACTTACATATTTAATAAACGTACATATATTACAAACATAAATCTCAATCGAAACTATTACAAGTCTATACCTAAAAACATTGAAGCAAGCCAGCCAAAACAAGTGAAAAACCATCGCTTGTGCCAATTCGCTTTAGACAGTTCGCCAAGCATGTATCGCTGCAATATACGCAGACAACGCAAGCCGGTTTCGATAGATACGAGTAAAAACATAAGCATTAACAAAGTCTGAGTGCACACAGACGCTTCACAGCCCAGTAATTGCATTATCCACTAACGATGCACCTTGATTACGTAATCAGTGCATCTAAGCGATAAAACTGTCGAAAGAATACATCAATTTTGGCACTCAAACGCTGAAGGAACGCGTGTTTAGTTTTCGAGATAAAAACATTCATTTTCGGTTGCTGCCTCATAATTATATCACTACGGAGTAATTATAAATTGCAATCTCGAAGTGAGAACAACAATGTGCGACGAATTAAATGTTTTTACCTTGGAATTCTTAAAAAGGAAACAACTCAAATGTAGATGATTATGAAATCTAAAGATTGACCTTTGGAAGGAGCAGGCTCGCTGGCAGCATCTGTTGGTACCGGCTCGTCGATGGCTGATGAAGTAGACGGGGCCGGCTGATCGGGAGAGTTCGACTGCTGGATCTTGTGGCACACCTCAAACGCTTGACCCACGGTGCGAGCACGGACGATCCTCATGGCCTGGCTCTGTGGACAAATTCAATAGTATGTTTTTATATATTCGAGCAAATGCTATATTGTCAACTCAGCAAAATAAGAACAAGAGGAGAGGCATTCTGTTCTGGTATATTTAGCCTGGTCTTGTCCGAAGACCATGGCAGTGCTTTCCCAAATGCCGGAATTTATACGAAGATAAATATGTAATGCGTATATCTCTTTCCGCAGTGAATATTTGTCAGACATGGAAAGAATTCGATTTTTCATTTTCACTACCTAGATTGATATTGCAATAAACTGTAATCTATATTTAAATACTTTAGCAGTGTACATAGATGATTGACTCATTTATCATCCGAAACCAGTGCCAGTTATTTGGTAGAGATGACTTTGGATAATAGTCTAATATCCATATTTACATACAAAAAGAAACTGGTACAGTGCATGTTTCCGTCATCAGACTGATTTATTTGTCACTGTGCATTATGAGCATGTGATAATTGCCTGTATATTGAATCCAGAACAATTAATTACCACATATTTCTTATTAAAAATACGATTAACGTATTACTCAGTTTGTATTTCATTTCTAGTTTGAAAAATATTTAAAAAGTCTAAATGATGTTTCTCTTCACTTGACACATTTGTTTTAAATGTATGTATAAACATTAGGTTTCCTCAAAGAAAAAAATCAGGAACATAAGAACAATAAGGTTGTAGCAAATCAAACAAGTAGGCAATCCATCAACACAAAGTATTTGCCAAGCATCACTTCGTAAATAGCACCACACGTGTAATCCTTTGGGATAAGATGTATGCCTAAATAAAAGATTTCCACCTAGTAACATTTAATCATCGTAGGTAATTAAATTTAGAAAAAAAAACAGAAGATAATTATAAAACATTGGAAAAAGCTTTAGATTTGACATGACTAATGTTCAAATATTGTGCTGCGACTAAGCATACTAAAATAGTTTTTTTTTTAGAAATTAAATAGTAAACTCGCTTTAAAAATATCATCTAGTGGCCAATCAATTAGTTTTAGTATCATTATAAAACATACTTTATGAAAAAAGTAACAATTTTCTTAGTCCTCATATTTTCTGATTTGCCAGAACTATGTTACAAGTTTGATTTGATATCCATAAGTATTCTTTTAAAACCTAAATAACACAATCATTTTTTGAAATTCGTGTTAATTTTACCAACACAAAATGTAAATAAATTGAAAAACAAAGAGGAAAACATTTATTTTCCGTCACCAGCGCTATTTTAACATTTCATACGACTCTTTTGTAGCATTCTTTATTTTTTATTCATAAAAGCGAAACATCAAGTGTCTTTGAACTTGGATATATCTAGAAATAACGAGGCGCGTTCTTTGAAAGCACTTAATATACAAGTGCGCCTAAAAATAACTCTATAATATCAAAAGAACGTTAATAAGAAAAGAAATATTATTTGGAACTCTTATAAAAAGATTTTTAGTGTGATAGTAGCTTGTAAAAACACTTTGGATGTAAAGATAAATTTACTAAAAAAATATGTGAGAATTATTCCATGTTGTTCCTCATGGAATAAGCAAACAAGCAGACAGCCCACCTGGTGGTAAGTGACTACAGTGACTTATGGTACGTCAGTGATCCAAATAAAGTGACCTCAGTACAGTTGATAACTTGTGACGTAAAAACGTTAAGATTGAAGTTAGTAACTGTCACACCCATTAGTCATCGGCTACCAGAACCTTAAAAGGCCTAGCGGCAAAATAAACGAATAAGGTTAGGCTGAAGAGCTGCCTCCGGGCGGTGATCTCCGTTAGGCGGTCTGGAAAATTCTAAATGCTGACTGCTAGCAGTGTCGTAATACACGGTTAAAATGGGGACATTCCAGAAGCAGTCTGTGACTTTGGTGCCCTGTTTATCTTCGTGCGATTTCAGGGCCCGCTGGATGGCAAATAAAAAGGCAAATGAGACGGCACAATTGCATTATTCTATTAAATTTGATAAATCCATATCGAATAAATAATTTAAAAAAACTCTAGATGTGAGAAGACCACCACTCGTATCTTCGTTATAGTTTTTAACTTTTCCAATTCAAATTACAATAAGAGTTACTTTGTTTTTCTGTTTATAGCAACCAGTAAAAAAAGTACGGAATAAGTTGAGAAATGAATCATACTGGAAGTGTATTCCATTATCCTTGGATGTTTATACACCTACACAAATTGTCTACTATTATTTTCTAACTACCTGATTACTTAGTCTGAAGAGATTCGAAGGTTGTGTGTGAAATCGTCCAATCCACACTGGGCCCGCGTGGACGACTATGGCCTAATCACCCTATACGGGTAAGCTCGTGCCCCTCGGTGGGGACGTTTAATGAGCTGATGATGAATATAATGCATCTTATCAGGGTTAAGTTAAGATATTTCTCATAAATAAGAGTAAACTAATGCCAAACTTGTTAATTGATACTTATATTATATACTAAATATATAAGTTCCAGCATCCATTTTAGAACGTCTCAGCTGAGCGCAGTGTATCTTACCGAACGAGGCACTGACAAGCCAAAAACAACCAGAGCAACAGGTTATCTACATACTCAGAAGAACAGCCTGATTTATTTATTGGTTTTCATCTGAATTCTTCAACCTAAAGTCAACATATAGTCTCCCTCTATTTTTATTACCCAGTCTTTATCAGCGACCTTTCGCAAATCATCGGTTCATCGGACCAAAAGAGGTCCGATCACGATACAAACTAAACCAAAAAAAAAAAAAACAGAATTAAGTGTTATAAGGCTTATAAAACTCGCCAGGTATAGTTTAGTCAATAGTCTTCGAACAAAGAACATAATAAGCATATCTTCAATATGTGCCGTAGTCAACTAGGGCAGTTGTCGGAAATTCCGTACTTTAAAGGCATCGCATAAGATGTTAGATTAAACAATGAAGGGCTATACGGGAGCATCTCGACCCTTTTATCCTTCGCAAATTATATAAAATCAACCCTTGTCCGTCGTACCCATTTCTTTTGATCTCATCAAATATTGTCAACTGTCGTTATACAGATGTTGAATAAAATCCCTATGTTATATTCGTAGCGCATTTTTGCCTTATAAATAAATCGAGCGTCGGTGGCTCAATGGTGTGGACTGTTGCCTTCCGATATGGAGGGTGCATGTTCAAACCACGTCGCGTACCAATGAATTTTTGAAAATTATATGTTGGTTATCCGACACTCTTACGGTGAAGGAAAACATCGTGAGGAATATTGCGCAGGCCTAGAGATTTAAAGTTTGTGCGTGCATTCGGCCAATCTGCACTGGGTCCGCTTGAACGACTAAGACCTATACATCCTACACGGGTAGGCTCATGCCCCTCGGTTGGGACGTTTAATGGGCTGATGATAATGATACATATTATACATAGAAACACCCAAACCATTACAAACAGACATGTCCATGCACTCAATTGTTGGTAATGCCCGGGGATCGAACCCGGAATCATCTCGACCAATGAGTCGTCATATATTTATTCCAGTACTTATACCTATACATTTATTAACTTCAAAATTAACTACTGCGAACGAACATTACGTACGAAGGGACATTTTACGTTAAATTAAGCAAGAATCTCCTAGTATGAGAGTATATATTGAGAATCTACAGTGATAACGACTATGAATAAAACTTCATGTGAAGCCAAACATTATACTAAATCAGTACAATTTTGGCTTTAAATGAAATATTTATGAAAAATTCCCAAATCCGACCATTGAATATATGATGATAATGAAGCCAATAACGTCATCAAATGCTTATCCAAACACTTGAACAGAGTGTCAATTCAACTGACTTTTACAAGACGATCGCACCAATACGACACTTAATAATCCAACTGTGATTTTGGTATTCCGGTACCACTTTAATGTTAACGGTAATTGTATAGTAGAATCAATGTCTAACAGTGTAACTATCTAGAATCCACCACAAAACAAAACGAATGAGTGAATGATGTACTCTGAAATGTATTATTGAGACATATTAAAGAAAGTATTGGCCAATGATATTCTGTAAATGTAAAGGTAGATACTCATCCGTGCCTCAAAAACGAACCGCCGAAGAGAGTACAGTTTGTACTCTTTTGTTGAGGTAAATGTGTTTGAAATTCGAAATATGTGTATGTATGCTGTCACTGCATTCGGAACACTTTTTTCGATTGTTTTGTGAGCATATCACGAATCCATACTTCTTTACATCATTGCTCTGAAATGTATTATTTAGACATATGAAAGCTAGTATTGGCGTATTTCAAAATCAACAGAATTGAGGCCCAGGCCTTTCAATCCTGCATCTGTTTATTTATACCTCGACGTGAGGTTGCCCGTTTTTTCCGTATAATAGGAATTGAAGCGCCGACGTTGATGGATGGTGGAAAATTCAAAACACATTTACGGGAACACCCAAAGTGATATTGCCGGCCGATATCATTTATCGTAATATGAAATTTTCAGTTGTTTATCGTTCGAGTCCAATGTGCTCGCAGTGGAAATAGCCGATGAGGTGAATTGGTTTGTTGTGGGCAATATTTTTTATGAATACTCAATTTCGTCTAGTCCACATTTTTTCCCAATGTATAAATAAAATTTCTAATATTTTTTGTGACAGTAGTACGACTGATCTATAGATTCTTATATCTGCAAATATCAATAATTTTGAATATTTCGAGATTCAGCTATTAATTATTAATAAGTGGAACAATCGCTATACTATCTAAACAGATTTTTATTCTAATAAAACTATTTATACCTTACCACCATACTTGGTTTTAATCATTGCTGTAATATACTCAAGTTACTTTAATTATTGTCCATAGTAAAGTTAATGGAACAATGAATTAAATTAAATTTCGGGGGAAACTGGGTAAAATATTCCCAGTTTCCACCGATCGTAGTTTGCTTAATTTTTAAACGTAACTAATATGTTTTGGTTTAGTGTGCGAATAGCCAAAATAGCCTTTCTGATACGAATATTTGCCGAGCTCTTAAAATATTTTAATTTATTCACCAGAATATTCATTAAGCCGTACAAATACTTACATAATACTGCCAGTTTTAATGTGAATTCCTCCGTACGTCTCTTTGTAGATAGCTTAGTATGCAAAAAGTATGCCGTATGAGTTTCCTGGATTGAATTAAAATAGTTTAAATTGAAGTGGAAATACTTTTCCAGGCGTGTTATTAGAATATGCGTTAGAAATGGAAGAAATGTGACTTTTAGTGCTGGTAATAATTCATGTAGTTATAAGCAACTAGGTAGGTAGGAACTTGAGTAAAAAAAACAATAAAGTATGAATTGTCCGTACTTAATTATATTCCATATCACAAATATGTGAATGTTATTAAATATTTCTCAATTTATGTAAAGATCCATTCAAGCTGTATTCAAGCTTTGAAATGTATCATGTACGAGTAGGTACCGGAGTCACGGACTCACTAGATAGTATAAAATATGTCGCTTTTTCTGTCCCTATATTCTTTTCAATCTTTAAACTACGTAACGAATTTTAATGCGCTTTTTTAATTGATAGTGATTAAAGAGTAAGATTTATATGTATAATATCACTCTTTCAACAGTGGAGAAATAATGTTATTTTAAGGTTTGTCGGTCGTCCGGGGCGGTGGGAGCGTGCCTAATCAGCATTGCACCTGCGCGAAGCTGGGGCGGGTCGCTAGTTATGATATATATATATATGATTTCATGACAAGAGTTATGCACAAAATATTTCGCTTAATAGGCATCTACTCAGCATTTGGTCGGAGGTTAGTAGATTTACCTAGGTTATCTTCCATTATACAGCCTGAATAAAGGTCTATGCACACCAAACTTTACACCTTCGTTTACCTAAATTGAAATAGGGTTGTACACAAGCTTTATTATAGTGATAAGCAAGATAAATAACTTTGAAAATTCAAATAACCGTTCGAATTATGAGAGTCGTTGCACAATATTTGCCTGTTTTCTGGCCATTCGTTGTCATAAAGTCTAGTTCACACACATAATAATTTTAAATGTCTGCATACAATTCACACACTAGACTGGACATAGGTCTCCTATATCTCGGCTTTTCTCATCCAGCCTCCACTAGCGACCTTTCACAAGTCGTCGGTGATTCAGCCCTGAGGGCGTTAATTTGTAGTTTAAAACTTTTTACTTAGTTCAGGGGAGTATTTACCGACACTGATGCAGTTTGGCACAAAGAAAAATATTCTTATTTCTTTTTTTTATAAAAAAAATAATAAAATTTACAATTCTCCTTTCAGTATTCAAAATTTTGTTTGTAGTTTACATTTTTATCTCCAACTTCAAAAATGATACAAAATAATAAATAAAAATTATGTAAAAAAAAATTGCCCTTTACCCCAAAAAAAAAAATCAGAAATAGACAGCATTTCCCGTTAGGTCCTCATCAAAGTTGTAATCTCGAACATTCCACTCCGGATCGAATTAAACCAAGATTAGAGCTCGATTGGAAAATAAAATGTGTAACTTTAAAATCACTTAGTTGGTGTACACGTGAACCAATTTCATGGCAACGGCAACGTATCCAATATGCCAGGAAGATGTGATTAAATTACCCGGCGAGCCATCCCCGAGCATCACTGACATGCTTCCGTGCATGCTTGCCTGCATTAGATAATCCTTGCACTCATAATATATTCGTCGATCTATTATTATATGCTAAGCCGAGCTCTTATTAAGCGGCGTGGACCGGTTAAGGCATCGGTTTTATGAATAATGTGATCTCGTTGAGAATTAAAAGCGAATAAAATCATACTTGAGTACATGTATCGTTATACTAATATTTAGATTAGCAACTAATAGATTGTGTTTCGGGATGAGGGCACCGTAGCTAGTGAAATTACCGGGTATAAGAGACCTAACATCTGTTGTCTCGGGTGACGGGCGCAGTGCGGCATTAGGGGCGATAATAACTGTCTATCAGTTGTTGGTCTCCTTTAATGCCGCTCTGTCATGGTCTGGCGTATCACTTACAGTCAGGTGAGCGTCCAGACCGTCCTGTACACTTATAACATAAAAAAACATTGAATAGACGTGTTATTAAATGGATACCGTACGAATTCAGCGAGTTTCTTGGAGTTGAACTAGAGGCATCTTTGAAGATTTTTTACTTTGATTATTACAAAAATATAGACGGCTTCCTAGCACGTTAGTAAATCCTTTACTAACGTGCTAATGTAACGTATCGTTTAAATAAAGAATGCTATACTTATTTGGATAAGGATTGTTTTGTATGTAAAGGGTCCCAAACTATAATTTCGATTTTTTTTAAAATTTTATAAATTCCTTGCAAGCCGTCGATGCATATTCTACTATAGGTTTCCAGGGTGCAGGGTTGCAGGGTCCGAAACTATAATTTGACCAGCAGCGGACGTAATATCTGCAGACAATTTATGATTAAAGTAAATACATATGAAAAAGTAAACAAGTTGATGTTACAGTGGGCTGCGATTATAGTGCGAAGGACCGATGGCTAGGGCGGAAAGATTTTCAAGTAGCGTCTATGAATCGGAAACAAAAGCGAAGATCGACCTACCAAATAAGAAGGTTCGATTGTTAAAGTTATGGGTAGCGTTGTATGTTAACTGCAAGGATTGATTAGCTTGAATATAATCAACAGGAAGGCCTTCGTATAGATGACAGATCCACCAGACTCATATTTTTAAATTTTTTTATTAAATTTGAGAGCGTTTTACTGCATCTCACCTGATGGAAAGTGACGATGCTTAAGGTGCATCATGCAAACTCAAATAATGCCTATGTACACTTGCCTTGAAAACTAAATTGTGTGTATCGGGAAATACAGACGCAGGAAGGTCATTCCACTGCTTTGCAGTTCGGACGATGAATGAAAAGCCGAACTTTTAAGAATGGGTGGTCGACAACAATGGGGTGGTACCCCTCCCTACGACGAGTTGTCCGATAAAGAAATGGCGCTGGAGGAAAATTCATATTAATGAAAAGTGGTTGTTACCAAAAAACTAATAGCTTTCACCAATTATAGCAAATTAATTAAAAATGTTTGTCAAAGAATGAATAGAATTATTTAAGTTCTTATTTAGCAGAAATATTTTAGGGCTTTTAAACTTTCAAAATTAATTATTTTGTAGTTATAATATTAAATTTATAATTTTGACAAAAGTATAAACTTTTATCAAGTGGATTTCGTTGAGAACGGACGTTGATTTTTAATTATTCGTATATATATTTTTTTATATTTATTATTCATATATGAAGTAGAGCGTCAGTGGCTCAGTGGTGTGGACTGTCGCCTTCCTACCGGGAGGGCTGAGGTTCAAATCCCGACACGTACCAATGTATTTTCGAATTTTCGAAAATATATGTACGTTATCCGACGCTCTTACGGTGAAGGAAACATCGTGCACGCCTGCGAAGAGATTCGAAGGTTGTGTGTGAAGTCGTCCAATACGCACTGGGCTCGCGTGGAAAACTAAGGCCTAATCACCCTATACGGGTAGGCTCGTGCCCCTAGGTGGGGACGTTTAATGAGCTGATGATGATGATATATAATTTTAATATTACAAGAAGCCTGGATATTAAAGTAAACACAAAGGCACGAGAATATTAAATACACCGTTTGAAAATTTGAAAACAAACCAAAGAAGTTATACCTTAGAGCAATGCGAAATTAAATCTATTTCTTTGATAATCCAAGATTGTTTTTGTTTCGTTCATGTAATCTTATCTGACATGGAAAATAGAAACATTCTATGAGAGGGGCTATTCCACCTTTTGTTTATATAATCTTTTCTGACATGTAACATTATTATATCCCTTAACGGATTCTTCCAATTTAGACAAAGGTAAGAAAGAAAATCTTGCAGTCCAAAATATCACAATTTAAAGTTGTATTTTTAACTGGAATTTCTAACATCATAGATATCGTTAGTATTCATTATTTTCTAAAAAAAAGGCTGCGAATCAGAAAAAAATGCATTTAAGCACAATCTATCTATGATTAACGAAGTAAGTTTCTTATAATAAAACATAGATTTAGTAGATAGCAAGAAACCTTGCTTAAGTAGATCTTGACGGAGCCGTGTGAATGTTTGTTGATATGTACAAATTTATTTGTTCCTAAACTATATCACACATCAAATTGTGTTTTAGCTGAAATCGTGAACTTTTTCTGTTAACCATGACAAAAAATACTCAGTCGCCACAAGCAGTCGTTATTAAATATCCTACAAACACCTTGCATAAATTGGAAATGACTGTGAATAATTGTAGACATTTCAAAATTAACAATATACACTATTTTACAAAGTCAGTTTATTTTTACCTCAGACCGTGAACTTTTACTGTCAACGCTACCGCAATAAAAAATTGGATCGTCGAGACAATGACCTTTATATGCCGATCATAATTTTGGCTACCTCGCCTCGATGACTACGTCAGTGTACTATTTTTGATGATGTCATCATAGCCGCCGGTAGGTGAAAAGAAATAAACGTGGAAATAGGGTTATCGCAACGAGTTACTACTAAATGACACTTATAACTTAGGGCAACGATGTAAATAAGAACATACGCGCGGGTGCATTTAATCTTACAAATTACTCACGCCGTAACAGTAATTAATAATCATACTGATATTAAGGCGAAAGTATGTAAAGGTGATTGTGAATTCTAAAACGCAATCGTAAGAGAGTTTAATGGAACTAGCTCACACCCTGTAGTAACTGATGTTTATGTATAAGTATTTCCAGGCCGAAATATCATCTATGCGATTTATTATCTATACGTTCCAAGTCATCAAATGTATTGTGATCTTTTTCAAATGTATTCTTCACGATCACCAGTGTATCATGGGTAATATTGAACAGCTTTCACAAACTGGGACCACAGTCTGCCAAAAGAACTAAGGGCGAGAACTAAGTGAATGAAATTAGTCTATAAACCACCACGCTAGTGCAGTGTGGCGACAACCCACCGTATAGGGTGAATAGACCTTAATAGGCCACGGGGGCCCAGTAAGGATTGGCGGACTTCACGCACAACCTTTGAATCTCTTCGTAGGCGTGCGATGTTTTTCTTCATACTAACATAAAAATGTGCTCCATCTGATAAAATGATATTTTTAGATACTTATTAATGTAGATATAGACGGACAGTTCTTTCCGCTGCTGTGGACAGAATTGGCATGTCTACAACCCTAATAGACGTGAGACGTCGCTAAATTTATATTATATGATGACAGCAGATAAGAACAAAATTATAACCACTCCTACTCTTTCCGCAGGTGCCGAAAGAAATGAACGCGGAAAACACAAGCTTTAAATAAGTACCAATAAGGTACTAAGGTAAGGTATTAATATAAGGTATGACGACCCATTTGGTGTTGCGGTTGAGAGGTCGGCCGCAACACTAAGGGTTCCGGGTCCGATCCCCGGGCAGTACAAACATTTGTGTGCATGAACATGTCTGTTTGTAATGGTCTGGGTGTTTTCTATGTATAATATGTATGTATTTACAAAAAAAAAAATGTATACATGTATGTTTATCCGTTGTTTAGTACCCATAATACAGGCTTTACGCTTAACTTGGGGCTAGATGGCGCTGTGTGATTGTCAGTAGATATTTATTTATTTATTTATCTCTAGGCCGCTACCTAAAGGTTAATTTTAGTAGCAATAATCAAATTCATAAGTCTATACTAACTAGTTCATTCACCAATTCGCACTTGGCCCTTTGGTAGACGTGCCTCCATTCTTTGTCCTTACAAAAACAAACTAAATACTTTATAAACTGAGTATAAAAAACAAAACAATCTAATATCGCGTTTTTTTAGTAACAGGAACTTCTGTAAAATGATCCTTCATCTCAATACCTGAGAGAATTATGCCTCGTTTTATTTGTACTTTACCCCTTTTTATTTACCTAGGTATATATAGAAATGCACCTGAACGGTGCAACTAGATGGTACAAACAGATGATATCTGATTAAGCCGGCTATAATATCTCTAGGGAATCCGTGTCTCATGTCATGAGCTCAGATGCAAAAATAAATATAAATTATGTTATAATATGCGTTACTCTTTTTTTTTGTTTGTATTGAACTGAGTATAGCATATTTGCAATTTAAAGTATACAATGTTTAGTGGTACAAATCCATACTTTCCTTCCCAATATGTACATAATTTCAGTAACTCGAGGTGGTTCATTCGATATAACAAATTACAAACGGATATTAATTCCAGCGTTCAAGTTATTTATTACAAGGAATTCCTGGAACATCCAAGAATCGCTTACTAAACTGTCATGTAAGAGAACAAAGCGATCTTCAAAGATCGAATGAAATGACAGGTTTATGAATAAAGTGGACACAATTGATATTCATTACGGTCATTCAACTCAATCAATCGTAGCATTCGATTACAACCAATATCCAATTTCCGTACACGAAGAGTGAACTGAAAGTCTTTTATAAAAAACAACTGTCAAACGGGTGACCTCCAACAAAAGTGAAATCCATTGTGTCGCTATAAAATCCGGACCGACACCTCTCAAATGGGTTGTTTACAAAAGAAACCTGTGATCGTGATCAAAAGACTTCCATTCGGCTGCTGAGTTAAAAGCTTTCATGCGTGCGTTGGCGACACGCTGGCCGGGGGCATAAAGCGCAACACGTTATGAGACTGCACTCAACGTACATTTACACGAACATACGTAATGTTGACCCGATGGGCATATTAGGCTGAGACGTGTGGCCCATACCAGCAAAAACTAAAGTTGAACTTTGTAGTGATTTTTATAAATGGTTAACCGGTTCTGAAGTTTATTTTTTTATGTTTTCTTATAATTACACTATCAAAGATAATAAAAAGATATAATATTAATTACTAGTTGTCTTTTTGAAAAGTTGACAACTAAAATTGAAGATTTTGTTCACTAAATTTCAGAAATTAGCTACTTCTTAGCAATTGAGATATGATTAAAATTGACATGGGGTGGAATTGAAATTTGTGAATAAGTGTAAGTATAGTCGTCTAAAAACTAATAATAGATAAATACGACAATTACTTGAATAAAGCTCGACAGTCTATTTGCCAGAATAGTTTGTTTTCAAAATGTCATCATAATGGTTCATGGTTATATTTGGAACAGCTCGATAATCCTTTATTTGAGGAAGCTTTTAAATAATAAAATAATCAAAGATTATAAAAAATAACCACAACGTGGTAGCATAAGCATAGCACAAATGTAATAGCATTTAGGGAGGAAATCTCGATCCCAACGGATTTATGTTTGAATGTGTGTTTGCCTTCGACACGCTAAGAAGAAGAACGAATTTATCATTGTTTCGGCCTCAAATTCCATTATTTATTTAATACCAATTAACATAGTTCCAGAATATTTACACCATTTCATCTCGTTAAGGAACAACAAATACCAAAGATACAGATTACGATAACAAATATTTGGCGAGATCATAGCAGGTGTATCCCAAAGGTATAGTTACAATGAATTCGTGCAAATTATGGGAGGTTCGTAGTTTAATAATGTTTTAATTAATTAGACTGTAATAAAATTAATAACGTTTTTTTATGTACAAACCTTTAAATTAATATTACAGGGATTTATTAATACAATATTCAGCGGCTGAAATAGGTGTTATAATTATTCTTTATCTACACAATATAATCAATCGACGTACTTTGTTGTCAAGCAAATCTAATATGACGTTTAACATTTAGTTTCATATGGCGCACAGTGTCAATGTAAACGTATTGAGAAATTCCCCAACAATATATCCCAACTGCTTACATAGCTTGCTTTATATCAGTCCATTAACACTTGCGTTGTTCCAAAGCGTTAACTAAACGCAAACCAGGATTAATGATAGTTCCCGAAACTGTAACCGTTAACGCTTGCCGCACCGAAATAATCTCCACATGCAAACACCGGCCAGTTTACTAAAGTTTTCTAAATAATTAATGGTGCTGACGACGGAAGTATCGCCTTTGACGTAACCCGCGAAATAATACTCAGAAATGTCACTGGAGTGTTGTATAAAAAAGCGTACTTCCGGACGCGCCATTCAAATATATAACTCAAATATGAATAGATTATACATTTACAAGGAGTATACCTGAGGGTTATTTTATTTGAATGTCAATGTGTTCTATCAAAGTTCTTTTTTGTTTTTTGGGTCCGATATTTTGTGAATCTATCAATGTCAAATTCGGAATAAAGTCTTTTTTTTGTTTTTTTTTCTTGGGTCGGATATTTTGTGAATCTACCAGTGTCAAATTCGGAATAATGTTCCTTTTTGAAATAGTTACGCGTTTTTGTAATCTGTATTGCTTTTTAATTCGTTCCGTTAGATCTACCGCATTATTGATTGATAGCCAACACTGCTTGAAATGTAAATCAAAAGTAGTGAGGTAAAGTCCAGTGTTTACGATTGCTATTAATATACAGGTAAAACCAAGGCCGTAAACAAAAACAACAATATATGGTGAACGAACAAATTCAGTAGAAATATAAAATTATTAGATTTTCGAAAATTATTCATTTTAAAACGAAAAAGCGTAAAACGAAATTTGTTAAAAATATACATAATTTACCAAATTATTTACATAATTGTGTGATTACAAATGGAAACACTCATTTATAAATATTTCATTCAACTGCGTTTACCGGTCATGTTATTACTGATGTCGGATATGTTTATTGCAAATCGTTAACCAGGGATAGCAATGTACACAAATCAATCATTAACTTGAAAGAAAAACATTTTGACAGGCTTCTGAGTATTTCATGCTCGATCTCATGTGCAATTCAATCATAGCCAAGCGTTTAAACACAAGTTGTTCATGAACAGAGC